>JADLZL010007183.1:0-136240 GCA_015844335.1 Chrysopogon serrulatus
TTACTAGGTTGTCATTTATATTTTACCACTAGGGAAACAATGGCTAAAGACATTGATAATTCACCATCATGTATCTACTAACTAGTATACCAACTAGACCTAAGCAGGGGTAAGTGGTAAATGATAAGAGTTATGCACAATATCACACACAGAGGAGAATCCTATAATATATAGTCGACTAACTTGAGAGGACTAAGGGAGAGTTCAAGGTTCCTATGTACTTCTCTACTATTCGGGTTCTATTCTAGTTGACACTAGAATGTAACTAATGCATGGATAAGTATAGCACACACCATAGCACTTCGGGGCAGCAAGTACCTTTCTAACTCTTGAATAAGATGGGGAAGAAGGTAGTTGGGGAAGGTGCCAAAAAGCCCTATGAAACACCAATCCCGACGTGGTGGAATATGAAGGCCACATACAGCTGTCACCCCTATGGGCTACCACAACTAACCATAAGGATTGGGTGCAACCTCGGGTAACCTATAGCCTAGACACCATGTCTACACTATCGATTACTACTCTAGCCATACGTAATAACTAGAGCACCTAATACGGTGGATATCCTATGCTAAGATGCAATAACTACACTAATCATACAAATAAGGCATAGAAGTAAATAGAGAAGATAATTATACTAAAGCATAAGTCTTGCAAAGATAAGATATAAAGATATACTAGACCTCCAAGGCTCCACGGCGAGATCCAAACGAAGCCTCTCAACCCTAGCTCTCAAGTTACTCAACTATTACATTGAAGAGTCTAGCCCTAATCTCCCCGGGGTGTGTTGATCTCCATAAGAGTATGATCCTTTCAAGGGACGCCTCTCAAATGGATCCCAACGAATAATGAATTAGGGTTTCTAGGGGATGCCTCCCCCTGGGGTCTAGGGCTCCTTTTATAGACCCGAGCGATTAACGTGAGCCCTTGGATCAAACCGACATCGGCGGGCGGCTGAGATTCTTCCTCAAAGGCGGTGGATCCCGTGGGCCGAAGCTGGGCCAAAATGGCCAAAATGCCAGACCGACCGGTCCGGGGGTGGGACCGGCCGGTCTCCCCCTGTGACAGGTGGGTCCCACCTTCCGCGGGGTGGTTTCCGGTCTCTTCTAGATCCTTCTGCGTAGGTGCCGCCTGTGTGCGATATCTTTTTCATCGGGACTCCAAATATGGCAAATGATATGTCCGTTTCGATCGTCTCAACGAGCCCGTCGCAATAGTGTATTCTAATCTATCATTTGAGATACTTTTATACTGTCTTATTGATCAACTTTGATAGCTTTTCCAGTATGTACCTGTAGACACATAGATTCACCAAAACTCGTGGAACTCGTTAGATCAAAACCCTATATCTATGCTCTGTGGTTCATTTCATGTCAATTTTGATGATAATTGATGGGTTATAATTGATATTAGTGACCGTCAACAAGTTCCCCCAAGCTTAACCTTTGCTAGGCCCTTAGCAAAGCTAAACTTAGAAATAGATATAGATGTTTATAATTCTTAGAGCATTGTCACAACCTTGACATAACTCCTCAAAAGTATACCTGCATTCAGACAAAAATTCTCCTCCAAGCTTAAGCAATAACCGAGCTGACTATCAAACTTACTCATGTTACCTTTAACTATGGGGCTTATCAGCTCTTCCTTGGGCCTCGAGTACTTGACAGACAGAAAGATCTCACCCAAGCACTATGTCTCAAGCTCTTCGCTCAACTATCATTCTAGAGGTTTTAGAGGATTTCAAATAAAACTCAGAACTTCCCATGTATGACACTCTCAAATCTCTCAGTATATGTGGTATTTATGGATTCTCACCAAGGCAATGATGATGGTTGCCTTTCTTTTCATCCTATAGCTAAAGCTTATGTGGAGCCCATAGGTAAGGAGAAAACTGAAAGAGCAAACTTGCAATGCATGTGTTGTAAAGTCAAACAATGGATCCATGGAGAAATGAGTCATGCAGTCGAATCAAGATGTATAGGTGGATATATGGTGGAACCTAATTCTACTCATCTCCTTGGATGCTTCTCTCCTTTTAAACTTTGAAAACTGGCCAGAGGTTATGAGCTATCTTTTTTCTTTTCTTTTTTTCAGGGAGTTGGGCATCTACATACCCATTGTTTTATACTGGGACACTTGTCCATCTTTTTTCAAATCCTTTAGTTTATCTCTTTCTTTTATGATAACTTTTGTATAGCTCATAACACTCCTATAGGCACAAAAAATTTTTGAGAGATAGCAACAAGAACATGGAGCATTTATTGGGTGGCTATCTAATGAAAATATTTTTGGTGTTCTCTCCTAGTGTAGGAGCAAAACATTTTTGAATGGGTGTAGATGGAAGGCATGTTGTTGCGCCTACTCCAGTGTAGAGTAGTGCATATGGAGGTGGATCTTGATTCAAGAGCATGACAAATTTCTCACTAGAGTCACAAAGGTTGACAAAACTCAATGCAAGACAAGCAGCATGTATGTGGAAGTTTAACTAGCCTATCTCATCATGTTTGGCTCTGGTGGGAATATAAGCTTTGTCATATAGGAGCTCATCATGTTTTTGTATTTTTTTTAAAAGATAAATCTCCAGAACTCTAGTGTCACTTAGAACAAGATAGGTAGCAGCTCAGACTTTCTCAATCTTATCAATTAGGTACCTAGACTTAGTTCAAGCATATGTAACCCACAAGTTTCAGGCTCAAAGCAAATCTTCATGTCAAAACAGTTGGAGCTAAAACTTGGAAAAACTTAAGTCTAAACTCTAGGCATTTCAAAGGTGTTGTAACAGAGCAGCTCATCATCATTTCAGATCATCTCGAGAGCTTCCTTTTTATTGACTCTATCTAGACAAACACTTTTATTTAGTTTTTTCTTTTTCAAGACTCACACTATATAAGACTCTAAAGACTCTACAAAGTATGGACCTTCATGTGCCCATATATTTTTTGGTATTTTTAGGTTTTCTTAGATACTATGGTGAACCTTCATGTGCTCACATATTTTTAGTATTTTTAATTTTTTATGACTGGCTCAATAATCGCGTAGGTACACTTACCTGGGTACCTAGGGGATGCCTTCCCCCAAGCTAGTTGTTGTCGTGGTTGAGCATTAAAGCTGAGCAGTCCTCTCGATGGAGCTCATGCTTGTAAGAGCAAGTGTAGCCAGGAATCTCGATCTCATCCAACAAAAAGTTGCTTCCTCCACACAGTGATTAGCTGTGTGTTGGGAAGCTGTACTTCAAGTGATGTAGATGATGATTCCTAGGTGACTAGCTCTTAGAGTCATGTGTTGGGAAGCTGTACTTCAAGTGATGTAGATGATGATTCCTAGGTGACTAGCTCTTAGAGTCATCCTACAGTAAACATCGCACAAAACACCAAAACTTGTGGAATGGATTAGGGTAAGCAGTTAGTGTTTAGCCATTTCACGGACTGGTTGTTGTGAGAGTTTTTTAAAGGTTGTTACAGTGTATACAGTGCAGCAAGATGCTCAATGATGATTTTTTTTGGATTTTCTATTTTTATTATGCAGGAAAGAAAACATGTATGCATGAATATTTTTGTTATTTTTATGCCACCACGGTGAAAACTCCTACGGGCTTTTACACACCATAGAACCGATCACATGGGGCCTCAAGTTTTATAATGCATGAATTATCTAACAAGATGAATACATATTTGTTTTTGTTATTTTCAATGTGATGCTAATGCAGAAAAGTAAACATGCTAAAGAGAAAATAATTCATGCAATGAAAGAAAGTAAATATGGATAGCTACCAATGTTACCTCATGGCAAGGGTTCAGATTTTAAAGTCTTCCGAACAAGACTTCTCCCTTCTTATTGATTCCTCTAGCATTGTCACGGCATGGAGTTGCTTTGGTTGTGTGCAAGGGAGTGCTTCTTCTCCAAGCTAGCTCTTTCGGTGAAGACAAAGATTTCTATGATGATGCCCTTTATGATGTGTCACCTTCTTCTACCTAACCTGTCTTGGTTGAGTATTAATTTTGCTTTGACAGGTCTAGGACCTCCACTTGTACAAAGTAGAGAATTGACTCCTCCACACTTCGCTTAAAGTGTGTCCTGCTCATGAAGACAAGGTAGAGATCAAGTGCATGGGCTCTACCGGTGGGGAAAAAACCAGCAGA
This sequence comes from Chrysopogon serrulatus, assembly GCA_015844335.1. Taxonomy (NCBI): domain Eukaryota; kingdom Viridiplantae; phylum Streptophyta; class Magnoliopsida; order Poales; family Poaceae; genus Chrysopogon; species Chrysopogon serrulatus. The sequence goes on from JADLZL010007183.1 coordinate 4,140, forward strand.
ATCAAAACTTCTATTCCACATCTCTAGTTCTTAGTCCCGTTTGAACAACATGGAGTTGATGTTATGTACTTTGTTCAACATTATCATGAGAGGTAGGATCAGAAGGTTGAGCAAGGATGTAACATTTAAGTTCATTAGGCCACAAGAGTTGAAATGCTTAACCATGGAAGGATTGTCGATCTGTATATGATGTGTCAATTTTTATATGATCATGACTACCATCTTTCAAGCATAAGATGTGCAACTTTTTTACTCATTTGGTTAAGACTATGGATCAAGATAGTGATGCTATGAATAAGTTAAAGAGCTAAACATGTTGAGTTAATCAGGATTGATCATTGATAATTGCTACTCAAACAATATAGGTTCTTTGTTCATGTTCATACCAAAACCAAGGAGAAGCATTTTAAGTAGTGACCATTTACCTTTGGATGTTACCTTCATCATTGGAGCACGATGACGCCATGTGATGAAGAGTAGATGACTCTTGATGGTCCTTTTTTGTTTTGCTCGATGCTTATCTTGTTTGGACAGCCTCACATCTTGGTTTGTAGTTCCTCTTGTTCCTAGATGATGCTCTTTTTGTCGTGCTATCTTTTTTGCTCTTTGCCATTTTGGATTTTTTATGCCTGCACAAGATTAGTGGACAACACATACCCAAAGGAATATATCGATTTGAACGGAGGGATTATTGTCTCTAATTTATGTGCATTAGCTCTTTGCTATTAGAAAGATGGGATTAGGATTATTTTAGCATAGTTTTTTTTCTCATGTTTTATGCAACCATAGTTCAAAGCAAAGGTAACTTGCAGTTAAAGACAAAGTGAATGATCGTTGATACTTACAGTTCTTCCATCAATGATGAATGTGTTGTGTCTTCAATGTGCAAAGTTATTGGAGTTCGTCATGTGCCTTGCTTCATCTCCAAATTGATTTCATCTCTTGACTTACCCAGATTAGATTTAGAGTTTCCTGCAGGGGTTAGTCTAACAAAATATCCAATGTCTACTATAGCATACTTTCAGTTCAAGAACCAACCTAGACACCACGTCTAATTTGATTCAGGAAGACGTTTTAACCCAAGCACCACGCTTAATTTAAAAGCCTTTGGAAGTAGGACTAGCACTTCTAAACTAAGCACCATGCTTAATTTAAAAGATGTGTGATCATACTCCAAACCTTAAGCATACTATAGCAAGCACAGGTAGCATGAGAGCACATAGTGATTTATTCAAATAGAGATGAAAGCATGATCATGTATGGTGAGAATGTTTTTTTTTTTTTTATGTTTATGTAGAGATGCAAGTGATATGCATGTTTCATGAAACTAAACATGCTATGGATGTGATATGAGATGGAGTAAATGCATGGATTATTCAAAGTAAACATGCAGTGGAATACAACAAGACTACTTATCAAATTTAAAGTCTATGAGCACGACTTTCTCATCTTTCTTGATCATACTTACCATGACTCACAATAGACTCTGTGAGTAGTGTAGCATCTTTGTTCGTCACACATGATGAGATTTGAGTTCTTGTGATGATGATCTTTTTCTCCAATCTACACACGGTTAGAATAATATATATGTTTATACATACCGTGAGATGACAGGGTTCCATTGTTGATGGTTCATGAATGTTCAGGCACCCTAAATTCTTTAACATCTCCCTTGTCTTGTTCATTTGGAATTTCGCCAGAAGGTTGAACACTTGATTTCTCGCTTATTCCACAACTCAACAAACACAAGGGTAATCCTACTAAAGCTAGTGGTACACTAAGTTAGCAGACATCAAGATCAATATCAAAATCTTTACGCCAATTGTTTCCCCGGCAACGGCGCCAAAAATGCTTGTTGACACCTCTTAATGTTATCTCTAGTAACGGCACAAAATGCTTGTGGGAATAGCATCGCTACTAGAATGCCAAGTTGTCATCCCCAGTAATAACACCAAGAGGTGTGGTATTAAATCATGTCACCATTTAGAATATAGAAATAGTATCCCGCAAGCGCATGAGATCAAATACCATTGTAGCATTTTACCCAGTATTACCGGGTTGTCATTTATATTTTACCTTTGGGAAACAATGGCTAAAGACATTGATAATTCACCATCATGTATCTACTAACTAGTATACCAACTAGACCTAAGCAGGGGTAAGTGGTAAATGATAAGAGTTATGGACAATATCACACACAGAGGAGAATCCTATAATATATAGTCAGCTAACTTGAGAGGACTAAGGGAGAGTTCAAGGTTCCTATGTACTTCTCTACTATTCGGGTTCTATTCTAGTCGACACTAGAATGTAACTAATGCATGGATAAGTATAGCACACACCATAGCACTTCGGGGCAGCAGTACCTTTTCAACTCTCGAATAAGACTGGGAAGAAGGTAGTTGGGGAAGGCTACCAAAAGCCCTACGAAACACCAATCCCGACGTGGTGGAATACGAAGGCCACATAGAGCTGTCACCCCTATGGGCTACCACAACTAACCGTAAGGATTGGGCGTAACCTCAGGTAACCTATAGCCTAGACACCATGTCTACACTATCGATTACTACTCTAGCCATACGTAATAACTAGAGCACCTAATACAGGCGGAGATCCTATGCTAAGATGCAATAACTACACTAATCATACAAATAGGGCATAGAAGTAAATAGAGAAGATAATTATACTAAAGCATAAGTCTTGCAAAGATAAGATACAAAGATATACCAGACCTCCAAGGCTCCACGGCGAGATCCGGAACGAAGCCTCTCAACCCTAGCTCTCAAGTTACTCAACTATTACATTGAAGAGTCTAGCCTAAATTCTCCCTGGTGTGTTGATCTCCATGAGAGTATGATCCTTTCAAGGGACGCCTCTCAAATGGATCCCAACGAATAATGAATTAGGGTTTCAGGGGATGCCTCCCCCTGGGGTCTAGGGCTCCTTTTATAGACCCGAGCGATTAACGTGAGCCCTTGGATCAAACCGACATCGGCGGGCGGCTGAGATTCTTCCTCAAAGGCGGTGGATCCCATGGGCCGAAGCTGGGCCAAAATGGCCAAAATGCCAGACCGACCGGTCGGGGGTGGGACCGGCCGGTCTCCCCCTGTGACAGGTGGGTCCCACCTTCCGGGGGGTGGTTTCTGGTCTCTTCTAGATCCTTCCTGCGCAGGTGCCGCTTCCAGGTGCGATATCTTTTCATCCGGGACTCCAAATATGGCAAATGATATGTCCGTTTCGATCGTCTCAACGAGCCCGTCGCAATGGTGTATTCTAATCCATCATTTGAGATACTTTTATACTATCATATTGATCAACTTTGATAGCTTTTCCAGTATGTACCTGTAGACACATAGATTCACCAAAACTCATGGAACTCGTTAGATCAAAACCCTATATCTATGCTCTATGGTTCATTTCATGTCAAGTTTGATGATAATTGATGGGTTATAATTGATATTAGTGACCGTCAACACTCCGCCTCCAGCTCCTGCACCAACTTCATATCACGAACCATATCCCAAGGAGCAGGAGAAGGAGACAAAGGAGAAGAACATCCAACCCGATGACGAGAAGAAGTCAGGGGCTCAGCAATAGGCAAATGGTTTCCCCCCAAAGTGGCAGCCACAGTAACTTCCACGACCGGAAGCACAGAAGTCGTAGCCACAGAAGATGCAGCTACTGTCTCTGCCACCACCAGAGGCGATTCCATGGCCGGCTGAGAATCAGGCATAGGAAGTACCTGACCCGCAACCTTCACACTCACAGTCTTCTCAGAATCAGAAGCCGAAGTTAAAGAAACTGCAACAGTCGAACCATAAAGACAAAAAACTAAAACAAAAAGACAGAAGAAGGGAAAAAGAACTCAGAGAAAGGAACCCTCACCGGAGAGCACGCCGGAGAGCAAGAAGAGGCCGAGAAGGAGGAGGCGGCATAACCTCATTCAGACCTTCCAACAACTCGGCAACAGAAGAAGGAGGACCCGGCAAGACTCCCAGACCCGAGGAAGAAGTAGAGGTACCCGGGGGCTACAAGGACAAAGCCAAAAGTCAAGCAAAATAACAGAAGAAAATCTACTCCGGACGCAAAAAACAAAAATAAGACGGCACATACCGACGAAGAAGGGGAGAATCATCAACATCCTCAGTTTCATCCTCATACAGGAGGACTGTATTACCATCTACCAAGAAGGGAGAATCAAGACCACTCACAAAAAATAAGAACATGGCAAAAATTTCTCACCTATCAGAATGTTACCTAAAGGTTGAGGAGAAGAAGAACGCGCCCGCTTCCGTGGCGTAGAAGAAGAAGTCCCACCAGCCGCAGACCTCTTTCCAAGAGAGCGAGTTACTCGAGGGACGACCACCGGCTGGTAGGGAACATACTGAAGAACGTGCTCCTTTTCAGAAACTCCCGGCAGAACAACCCGGCCATCAACCACTTTATGGCTAACAACCGAAGGCTCCGGAAGAGGAGCAATCTCTCCATCAATAAAGAGAGATGCATCAACATTAAACCCCCGCCAAAAGGCTACAAAAATACAAAAACAAGTCAGAAAGAATCAAAAAATACTCGGGAACATAAGAACAAAAAGGGCAATCTACTTACAGCAGGGGGAGGATTGTCGGCAGAATACTCAAAGCCAATCATTGGGACCACCGTGGCCCCCTTCAAAATCTTCTTGAGGCGCAGAAGCACCTCACCGTCAGACAACTCGGTAGTGGCCACAATCCGAGATGGATCTTCGGCGCCAGAGTACTCGAAGCCAAAATGCTCCCGAGCCTTCAAAGGCTGTACTCGGTGACGAAGATAGTTAGCCACTATAGCAAAGCCTGACAAGCCGTTCTGCTTAAGAAAGCTAATCCTATCGAAGATCGGCTGAAGCAGCAACAACTAGGCAGCGCTAAGCTACTCCTTCTCCAACCGATCATTAGGAACAGGCGGGACTGTAGAGTAGGTCTCAAGGGCTGGGCCAGCGTCACCACCGCTAAGATTCCCAGCATAAAACCACTCGGAACGCCAGTCCTTCACGGACTCAACAAGATCAAACTCAAAAAAGTGGCTAGACTTACGCCCCTGCCGAAACTGAATCCCACATCCAACAAGGGCGTGGAGGGAATCTGAACGGGGCTGTGGCTTAAGGTGGAAAAGAAAACAGAAGAGACTCAAGGAAGGAGAGATGCCAAAGAAAGTCTCATAGAAGTGAACAAAAACAGAAAGATGAAGGATCCCATTCGGAGTGACATCATAGAGAGAGATACAAAAGTAACGAAGAAAATTGTGAAGAAAAGTACATGGCGAAAGACAAAGACAGGCGCGAACAAAAGAAACAAAAAGAACAATCTCCCCAGGACGAGGGATAGGAACATGATGCTCACCAGGCGCGGACCAGCCAGCTAAATTCTTGGACTGGATCATCCCCCACTCCTCTAACTTAGCCAAATGCCTCTCCTGGGTAGTCGGAGCAGGGAACGACTTCGCGGTTGCCTTCATCGCAGCGAACTCAGGATTCAATAACTCGTCGACTTCTTCTTCAAGAACGGACTTTTCAACAACCTACTTCTTGCTCGCAGTTTTCTTCCTCCCCATACAACGATCAAGCAACAACGAGCTGGATGGACGGCGCACGGCAAGAACAAGCAGTAAGAACAGATTGGGGATTTTTTTCTAGGGTTTTAGGATGCGAAAGCAAGGAGAAGAAGGAGAACAGTCACCCTGACCACCAATTTATAAGCTAAAGAAGGGCCCGGCTTAAGGCCTATTTAACAAAGCAACGGTAAAAAGGCCAACGGATACATGGCGCAATAATGGAAAGGCCCGGTAAACTCCCAAAAACCCGGGATAACGGGCCTAATCCCGTTACTCGCCAACGTTAAAATCCAACCCCGTTAACAAAAAGAAGATGAGAAAGAACCCGACACAAAGCCAGAATTATAAAACAAGTCAGCACGAAGGTAGACAACCATCTTTCCAAAACAAGTCGGCGCGAAGGCAGACAACCAGCATTCTGAACTCAAACAACTCGAACTCAGATTGAAACTTATATTTTCATCAGAACTTACAAGGTACAAAGATACAAGTCTTACAAGACCCATCGAATTCAGAAGAAAACTAAAACAACAGCTATAAGGAACCCAGTAGAATTCTACCATAGAAAACAACTATGCAGAACCCCCAGACAACCAAGGTGATAGCTGTTGCCGAGCAGATCCAAAGCAACCTAGATACACCAACACAGTGCACCCAGATTCGCCACCAGTAGCACTGGATTATCAAGCATCACATCAGGCATCTCTAGCCACAAGTTGAATTGGACCCAATGTGAGCATGATAGCTCCAGCTCTGTGTCGGCCGGCCACTGATTTGCACCGAACAGCTAGAGGTCCATGCGGATCGGCAGCCCTCCCACTACAAACGGATGTCCGGCGAGTGGAAAAAAGAAGAACCGAGGCGCAAAATGACCCAAAGATAAGGCATATCTCAAGACTTCTTCTACCTACCAGAACGAGCCTCCAATCATAATGCTACCGTGGAACTAGTCTGCCTCTAATCCCTATCTCAAGATTTATTCTACCCACTAAAAAGACCATACTGGGAGAACAAAAAAGAAGTCCGGGGGCTGATCCATCTCACAAACAATCATCTTCACAAGAACAGAAAGTAGCATACTTCAAGGTCTTGGGAATAACTGAAAAGAAGGATCTATTTATAGTACAAGATCGGCATACATAGACCAAGTTCACCCAGCCAGAAAAACGTTGAAAAGACTTAAAGAGGGGCAGTAAAAGAGCACAACAAACAAGCATATCCTGAGGATATCCCCTCACAGTAAAAGCGCACAGCTTTTAGTGCTCCAGCTGCCAACATCCAACCATAAAAGAGCAGACATAAAGACAGTCAAGGACAAATCAGCAAAAGAGAGCCACAAGCCTTTGTTCGATTTCTTCATAAAAAGAACTCGGAAAAAGCTCGGGGGCTACAGCTTCAATCTATTCTCTCTACAAGACCCTCTAACTTTTTGTTCCAAATAGCAAGAGGCTCGGGGGCTACACTCATTAAGTGCACCTACGGCGCACAACAGCACTCAAAGAAGACTCGGAAAGATCAAAAGCCAACATCCGACTTCTTTTGCAAAAACAACTCGGTTGTAGGCTCGGGGGCACCCTCAAACTTTTTTCTATTTCCCTTAAGACCCTCCAGCTATTTACAAACAAATAGCAAGAGGCTCGGGAGCTACACTCAATGAGTGCACCTACGGTGCACAACAAAAAGAAAAGAAGCCTTCAAAAGACCACTTCAAAGCATCACTCAGAAAACAAGTCGTCTCCCAAGTTCTACTTCGAAATGCTCGGGGGCTTGTCGATGCGGGACCTAGACGGTTCCCTATCGGCATGTTTCTCGCCCAGACGGGCCCACAAGACAGAAGCACGAGGACCGATTCCGAGTAGATGACGTCCTATCCTAGTTAGGCAAATCGAAACTAACTTCTGTAATAGAAACAGACTCTCTCTACTAGTCCGACTAGGATTAGAATCAAAGCTCTGGCTTCTTTCTCTTATAAAAAGGAGCCCGAGCACCCTTACTGTAACAGCACACAATCATACATTAATCCAACGCAAAAGGCCAAGGCCGACTGAAGTAGAGTTTTTACTCGACGACGAGGGCTCGAACCAGGATAAACCGAGTGTCTCTTGCGTAACCGCCGAGTTCTAGTATTCACCGAGATCCGAATCAACTGCTACGGGAACCCCGTGGCAGGCTATCGGTGGCTAAACACCGACAGTGTCGTCCATATAGGAACAAGAAGCCAAAAAGATAAAAAAAGATCAATTAGCCAAACAAATCATGTACTGCACCTGTAACTCTAGTCTTTTTAATTGTGACTTTATGTATTAATTGTTATTTAAGATAGGTCCACTTATATAACTCTTTTTGTGTTATACGATTTGACGTGTTTAGCGTTTTTTAGATATCGTTCTCTCATAAATTCTGATCGTTATTGATGTATTCTCTGATCGACTATTATTATTATTGAAATTATCAGAATATCGCTAACGTTTTCATTTTCAATAATATTGTATCAATTTCGTTTTCAAAAAGAAAATTGAAAATGAAAGTCCGATCGTTTTACCCAGCTCGTGGGCCGGTCCCTCGTGGCGGCATGTGGGGACTGGGGACAAACAGGGCAGCCGCACGTGAAGGTGGAGGTGGTGCCGCGACCCCGCAACGGTCGAGTAGTGAGTCCACGTGCGACGGGGGTGCCGCTAGCTGGCCCACGTGTCATTTTCCAGGGCCGGCCATTAATTCGCTGTGCCGCTGCCTAGGACGCACAGTAGCAGATCCAGAGCATGGGGTAAAGTATGGATCTCATCAATCTATGAGATCATAACACATTCCTTTTGTTTTCCGAATAGATCAGCCATAACACGTCCACAACAGAAACAACATTGGATGTAGTATTCAGTCCAACTGCTACATTGCCCATCTGTGTTTCATATCCAGCTCCAGATAATTAAGCTCCATGTAATTAAGTCCAGCACATGCAGGCCGAAGCCTATTCGAGTCTTGTGTCAAATCGATCGCCAGATCTAAATATGTGCACGGTCACGGGTTACAACTTAGTACGTACAGTACGTGAGATTCATCCGACAGAACGACAATGCGATCAACCCTGTGCGTCGCTGTCGTGTGCCCACAGAGGACAGCGAAATGGCACGTACGCCTGGGGCACATAATTTAATCATCTCCATGGATCACACGCTCGATCGCATCGATCCTTTTTGCGCGGTCCATGCGATCCCAAAATAACTGCACGTAAAACAATCAATTGCCGGCGATTTTATAAATAATAAATATCATCAATTAGATCGCATCATCGAAAGATTTAGGTCTAGTTTTTTAACAAATTTTTTTGCGCGGTGCGCACCTGGACAAAAACCGGAGACGACAAATAATTTGGGACGGAGTAGTAGCTTGTAAGCTACTCTTGTCCGCTGATCGACTGGGATTAGATAAGATAACCCCACGTACACTAGCTGATCACCCACTAAACGCATGCATGCAAGTTGCCGAGAGATCGAATAATAATACAGATGAGAGATGGACAGGCCGTCTCGGTATTACCGCACGGCACGGCGGCGCAGGTCCCGGCAGAACGCGGCACAATGATGGCCCACGGCGACACGAGCTGAGCGCGTCGTCGCGGACGCACGCACGGGACGGGACCAGCAGAGATTGGCGGTAACCATCATCTGGTCGTACGGACGGACACTTGGATTTAGCGGAGACTTCATTGGTTTTTGGTTTTGGTTTCACCTCGGATTAATTCCAACACGGCGAGCGCCCGCTCGCAGGAACGCAGCACAAGCACGCACATGCATGGCTATCCCGATGTATTCCGTCGCTATATAGCTCCATGCCCGAAAATCGATCAATTAATAAGCACAAGAACATATTGGATCGTCCTTTAGTTGAGTCACCTATATGGAGGTGCATAAGTTAGTTGTCAGCCCAAAAATGGTAACACATAGCCTTTCAGACGACTCAAGTGAACACTAGAACACGACTTTACGCGTATTTCATTAAAAAGAAGGGGTGTCAAAAGAACGGCATACACAACGCAACTATAGCAACTATAGGAAAAACCCATAGTGCACGATACAAAACCACAGAGAGAGTGGTTAGAAACCTAAGCGACAACATAACTGAAAGAACGGTGAAAGGGAGAGGCCCCCACCACAAACCTAAACGACCGAACCTGCAGAGGAAAAATACATCAATGCAAGGCTGCCAGTGAAAGAGATGAAGCCGTGGTGGCAAAGTATCCACCGAGAAACGATGAGACTCCCAAGCAGGGGGGCCATCACGCCCTCAGCACGCCGGCGTGAGGGGCGCGCCCGAAGCGACATGGCGGCAAAGTATCCACCCGAACATCAGCGACGGCAAAGCATCCGCCAGAGTGAATGCGGCAAAGTATCCGCTACAAAAGGGGGTCCATCAGGCCCCCAGCACGCCGGCATGAGGGGAGGGCGCCCAAAACGACATGGCGGCAAAGTATTCGCCGAACGTCAACGACGGCAAAGCATCCGTCATAGAGAAGCAACATAGGCAACCACAATTAAGCTGGACAGAACAAAGCAAAGACGAGCTTGAAGCACACAGGCACGGCACAGGACGAAGCGACTCCGGCGAGAGCGACGGGAGGTGGGGCTGTAGTAGTGCTCCAACGATGCCTTCAAGAAGGACTTTGACATCCGCAGATGCCAACAACGTTGGAAAAAGCACACGAGTAGGTCTTTCAACCATAGTCTGCCACAGCGAACAGAATTTCGACGACGCCCCCAAGGAGGTAATGACGCATCTACGCCACCACCGCCGGCCTGGAGGACCGTACCGGGCAGGGTTTTCAACCAGGCACTGTACGTCCCAGGGGCAGACCACCCGTAGCAGCACCACCGAAGGAAGACCGAAGCCGGCAAGAATACTGCCCACTAACAGCATCCAAGACACCGGATGTGGACAATGCATGGCAGCAGGAGGCCCGCCGCCGCCATGGCAGCTTGGCTGACACTGCCGCAGTGGCTACGACTGCTAAAGGGAGGGGCGACAAAGAAGGAGAGCGCCGCCCCTAGCGCCTGCACGAGCCCAACCGCCGCGGACAGCCACCACCGTTGCCGCCAGACGCACGCCCAGATCCGCCGGCCTGGGGCCCGGATCCGCCCACCGTGGCACCGGATCCGCCACCGTGACACCGGGCGGTGGGCTTGGCCGCCGCCGCCGCCGCCGCCGAGGTCGGAGGAGAGGAACGCGTGGAGGAGAAAGGAGAGGCCCGTCGTCTTCCTCGGGCGCGCCGGCACGGGCACCGGCCGGCGCCCCCATAGCCGCGCAGCGACCCTCCCCGCCGAAGCTCCACACGCCTTGCGCGGGGGGGGGGCCGCTAGCCGCAGCGCCCGCTGCCATCGCAAGGGAGGAAGGGCCCGCCGCCGCCATCCCGGCTGGCCGGGCGCGGCCACGCCGGTGGCCAGCTCGGCGGCGCGGGCGAGAGGAGGGAGGGAATGGGCAGTGCAAGGTGCGGGCTGGCCTCCCGTGTCGCCTGCGTGGGGGAGGCGACGCTGGGCGTTCGACTCAAGCAACTGATATTTGTACACTATATAAAATGTTAATAAATTAACTTATTATATATATGTCATACATAGCTACCAGTTTCGCCGAGGATGGAATTTTAGACGGACATTTTGAAAAGCGATCAAATGAATGTTTCAACAGCTTGCCTGAAGATCTCTAGGACCTACTTAAGGTCTTAGGCAAAATGTAAATTAATTAAATGGTTCATATAAAATTATGTTAAACTTGTAGTATGAAAAAAAGTATGGTCGTATGTTGTTTTTATATATTTCCCATAAAATAAAGCCACATCATTAGCACGGGTACTATATATTAGTTAACAAAGCCGACCATCAAGGCCCATAGACATGCATGCACCTCCTCGGAGAGCAGTGGGCATGCCTTCCCACTCTGCCCACGTCCGTCCTCGCGAAAGAAGCATAGATGCACGGTAGATTTGCCATGGGATCGGATCTGGCAATAGACTTCGTTCGTGTCGAGGCGTCAGCTGGCAGACATGTTCCCCATCTAGCGTCAGTGTGATTGAGGGCCACGAGATCACTTGACAGACATGTCAGCGCCATTGTGGATATAGATTAATAAATAGAAACAGAGGTATAGAATAGAGAGGTAAACGGCATATAAAGTTTTATGGATTCAAAAATCCACCTTATAAATTGATGAATCTAAGGAAAACCCTTCTACAAGTTCGTGAACTTCTAGTGCATTTAATTCATGTATTTAATAGCAATAAAAATTATCATAGTTTCTGTATTATGGGTGTCTTGAACCCGTAGCGTTACATCGCCATACTCAACTGTCGCAACGACCTGAACACAACAAGAACACATGGCTCAATCACATAACTCCACTAGCCTCCGGGCATCGGGCATCGCCCATGTTCGTCACCGGCCAGAAAATGACGCCGCTTGAATAATGCTACAAGTACAAGACAGTAGGCGCTCGCCTGTGCAGACAATGAGACAAGCCGTAGACCTCTCGCTCCGTCCTTTCCATCACAAGCAAGCAAATAAACTCGATCGCGAGAAGATGACACGCAGTGATGACCTCGCCCGCTTCGTCGTCTTCGCCGGGCGGGACCGGCGGCTGGTCACTCGGACGTGTGATCCATTTCAAACGGGAAAAAGGCGGAGAGGAACCTGCTACCACACCGGAGAACGACCCTTGGCTTCGTCTCCGGCAGCGGCAGTACAAGGTGGTCGGAGCGGCTACGAAACGAGCTCCTACTCTGAACTCTGAAGTGCGTGGTCTCTTGTGTACTTTTGTGTTCTTCTCGAGATGTTCTCATCCTGGTCCCTCTCTCATACACTGCCGGTCCGCTATGAAGTCTTGGATTTGAGACTCAGATATGGCACCTAGATTTGGTAGGGTACCGGTCCGGCAGATAAGCTCGCCATCGATCAGCAGTACCAGCCATGGCAATACGCATGGCATAGTAGGTGCCCACGAGGCCATGACCAGGCATGCACCACCGGTTAGTTCAGGAACAATCCCTGTCCGACAGGAGGACCGGGGCCGCCTTGCCGGGCAAAGGAACCAAAGCAGGAGGGATCGATCGGATTGGGTCCCTGGCGGAACAGGCCCCGATGCCGGCCGGCAGCAGCCTCGTGTCCCCAACGCTCCGGGACACGGCGAGCCCACCACCGCCCGGCCGGCTCGCCACCGCGCGACACAGTCGGTGTCGCTCACAGTCGCTGCCAGTGTGTGATGGGGAGTCCGATCCGTCCGTCGGTCTCAACTCCCAGGGGAGGGGCGGCCTCTCTCGCTTTCCGTCCGGGGAACGGAGCCGTCTCTCCATCGATCGGTGACGACGCGCGAATAGAGACGACGGCGATCGGCTGATTGGATTGGGAGGTGGTAGCCGGAGAATAGATCCCTGCCGGAACCGGCCGGTCCGATCCCGCTTCGGATGGGTGATCGGTCTCAATGCAACTCGCGTTTTGCGTGGATCGATAGGACCGGAAACTTTTGGCGACGAGCAGTAGCGGATCGGAACCCATGGTTTTCCGAGGAGGGCGACGGCCGATCCCGATCGCCACCGGCGGTCGAGCTTCTCTTGACTTTGGAGTGGATCGATGCGGCGCCGTACGGTGTGGACGGACGTGTTGTCTTGTTCCGGCGTCTGGGCTGGGCAGCTGATCGATCAAGCGACTGAGGCGTTGCCGGCTGGTTCCTGCTGCAGTGCTGCTAGTGTGCTGTGCTGCTCTCCCTCACATTAGAAGATCAGTTCATGCTCATGACCAACTGATTTCAATTTCGTTTTACTAATAAATAAATCCTTGTACATGTACATACTGTACAGAGCATCTACTGTACGTATACGTGTACGTGCGGCGTACTTGATCCGATCGATCCGCACGCAGCTTATCTCTCTACTGTCGCTGCCAGATACGCCACCTGCTGGCTGCTGCAGGCACTGTAGTCTCTGACCTTCTAGTCTGTAGTACTGTGTAGCAGCAGCATCCGCGGTCGTCCATGCCCATGCGCACCGACGCACAGCGCAGCATGGCCAGCCAGTTCCCTCGCCGACCGGTCGCCACCGCCACCGTCGCGCATGTATCATCCGATCCGTCGTCGTCAATCATGGCGGCACCAACAAACAGTTCTGGATAGCCATGTCAGCGCCACTGTGCGGACAGTTAAGCCAGATTAAAAACAGAAACAGTGGTATGGACTAGAGGTGCACGACATATAAAGTTTATGGATATATAAAAAAAATCTACTTTCCAAGTTGATCGACCTAAGTAAAATCCTCTCACAAGTTATTAGTAGACCTCTGATATATTTAACTCGTGTATTTAATATCTATATAAAAATTACCATAGTTTTTCTGCACTGTGAGTGTCCGTATCGTTACATCGCCATACTCAACTGTCACAACGACCTGAACACAAGAAGAACACATGCCTCAATCACACTAACTACACTAGCCTCCGGGCATCGGGCATGTTTTGTTCGTCACCAGTCAGAAAATGACGCCACTTGAATGCTACTACTAAGACAGCAGGCGCTAGCGCAGACAATGATCGAAACAAGCCGTAGACCTCTCTCGCTCCGTCCTTTCCATCACAAGCAAGCAAATAAACTCGATCGCGAGAAGATGACACGCAGTGATGGACCTCGCTCGCTTCGTCGTCTTCGCCGGGCGGGGCGTGATCCATTTCAAACGGGAAAAGGCGGAGAGGAACCTGCTACCACACCGGAGAACGACCCTTGGCTTCGTCTCCGGGTAGTACAGGATGGTCGGAGCGGCTACGAAACGAGCTCCTACTCTGAACTCTTCATGGTCTCTTGTGTTACTTTTGTGTTGTTCTCGAGATGTTCTCATCATCCAGGTCCCTCTCGTCTCGGTACGTGTCCCTGTCACATAGTACATGTCCATGCCGTCCTGTTGGTCCGCTATGAAGTCTTGGATTTGAGACTCGGATATGGCACCTAGATTTGGTAGCGTACCGGTTCGGGCAGATAAGCTCATGGCCTATGGCCATCGATCAGCAGTACCAGCCATGGCAATATGGCATAGGTGCCCCACGAACAGGCATGCACCACAGGTTAGTTCAGGAACAGTCCCTGTCCGACAGGAGGACCGGGGCCGCCTTGCCGGGCAAAGGAAGCAAAGCAGGAGGCATCGATCGGATCGGGTCCCTGGCGGAACAGGCCCCGGTGCCGGCAGCAGCCGGGACACGGCGAGCCCACCACCGCCCGGCCGGCTCGCCACCGCGCGACACAGTCGGTGTCGCTCACAGTCGCTGCCAGTGTGTGATTGGGAGTCCGATCCGTCCGTCGGCCTCAGCTCCCAGGGGCGGCCTCTCTCGCTTTCCGGCCGGGGAACGGATCGAGCCGTCTCTCCATCGATCGGTGACGACGCGCGAACAGGGACGACGGCGATCGGCTGATTGGATTGGGAGGTGGTGGCCGGAGAATAGATCCCTGCCGGAACCGGCGACGGCGATCGGCTGATTGGATTGGATAGGACTGGAAACTTTTGGCGACGAGCAGTAGCGGATCGGAACCCATGGTTTTCCGAGGAGGGCGACGGCCGATCCCGATCGCCACCGGCGGTCGAGCTTCTCTTGACTTTGGAGTGGATGGATGCGGCACCGTACGGTGTGGACGGACGTGTGTGTCTTGTTCTGGCGTCTGGGCTCGGCAGCTGATCCATCAAGCGACTGAGGCGTTGGCGGCTGGTTCCTGCTGCTAGTGTGCTGTGCTGCTCTGCCTCACATCAGAAGATCAGTTCATGCTCATGACCAACTAACTGATTTCAATTTACTAATAAATAAATCCTTGTACATGTACATACTGTACAGAGCATCTACGGTATGTATACGTGCACGTGCGGCGTACTTGATCCGATCGATCCGCACGCAGCTTATCTCTCTACTGTCGCTGCCAGACACGCCACCTGCTGCAGCTGCAGGCACTGTAGTCTCTGACCCTTCGAGTCTGTAGTACTGTGTAGCAGTAGCATCCGCGGTCGTCCATGCCCATGCGCACCGACGCACAGCGCAGCATGGCCAGCCAGTTCCCTCGCCGGCCGGTCGCCACCGCCACCGCCACCGTCGCGCATCATCCGATCCGTCGTCGTCAATCATGGCGGCACCAACAAACTGTTCTGGATAGGATTAATGGAGTTAGGGCGGGCCAACCGCCGGCCCGGCCAGGCCGCTGCCGGCATCGCATCACGCACGGCAGCTTCTTCCTAGTTCCTCCTGCTGCCTGGCTGGACATACTAGAGCACTGGCCATGGCCGTTGTCGTCGGCTGGTGCTCCGATCCCCCCATGTCGCAGTCGTCGCACACGGAAGGAGAGAAGGAGACGCCGCCGCTGTACTCCGGGTTCCGGTGCACCCGCGCCAGGACGCAACGCAATCATCCGCAAGCAAGCAGGAGGAGGAAGAGGCAACAGGAGTCGGGGAAGCGACCCGACGGACGCCATGTACGTTTGGTGCCACGCACGATAGAATCATCATACTATACGGCCGAGGCGCACAGGCTGTACGGATCAGGATAAAAAAAGCGGCGAATGATTGGCGGTGCGCCTGTGCTGTTCTGTTCATGCGCCATGCCTCTCCTCTGTGCAGTGCTGTCGTTGCGAGAAGGAGACACCAGGCACAGGCAGGGCGGGAGGGAGGGCGACGGGTAGGTGGCGGCGCTCCGCGCGCCAGCTCGTGGGGCCGGTCGATCGTCCCTCGTGGCGGCATGTGGGGACAGGGCGCCCGCACGTGAAGTCAAGGTGGAGATGGTGGTGGGGGCTGCTGCGCTGAGCCCGCAACGGTCGAGCGAGTCCAGTAGTCCACGTGCGACGAGGGTGCCGCTGGCTGGCCCCACGTGTCATTTTCCAGGGCCGGCCATTCGCTGTGCTGTGCAGCAGCGGATCGAGAGCTGGGCTGGAGCTAGATGACGACGAGGGAGGGGCGATCAGCGTCGGTCGGACCCGTTGGCTGTTCCGGTCAGTATCCGGCGAGGTGACAGTGGGCCGAGATCTGAACCAAATCTCCACCAATCTAAAGCATGTATACTTAAAAGTCAAATCCAAACTAAATTAGACCGTGACTTTAATTATCCATATCAAACCAAACCACTTTTACGTTTGACCTATTAAAATATATTTCTAACCCACCAATTCACTGGCACCTTATGCTATTGTTTATATTTAGTTATAAGCAAAAGCAAAAAATGAATATATGGAATAAAAAGTCATTATTAACTCTATTATTAACAGTCAAACCAAATCAGTTCATTTTAATAGGGCCCAAACCAAACTAGTCCAACAGCCTTCTTAGCCTGTTTCACCCCGAAACCAATACAGACCAAAAGTAAAACCAAATAAAAAAACAGGCTTAATCCAAACCATTGTTAGTTAGGCGTGCGTCTAGGGCGGTAGGCGTGCGTCCAGGGCGGCAGGCAGCAGATCCAGAGCATGATAGAATGATGAGATACGTACTCCGTGCTCCGTATACTCCCTCCGTCCCAAAAAGATGTCGTTCTCGCTTCCCGAGAAACGATTGCTGGTAATTTTTAAAAATAATAAATAACATCGATAGTATCACAATTAGTATTATTGAAAAGATCTTTAGATCTAGTTTTTTAATAAATTTATTTTAAGATATAAAATTATACGTATTTTTTACAAATCGAGTTAAACTTATGGCACGAACACCCAAAACGTCATCTATTTTGGGACGGAGGGAGTAGATCGCCCGAGTCGGCTGGGTCAGAACTGACTGACAAGGGAATAAGCGAACGGTTAGAGTCGAAGACGCGGTACGAAACGTACGCTGCGAATCCTCTATGCTATTCATTCGCCCAGCTTCATTCTGCAAGTAGTACTTACTCCCTCCGTCCCGGCGACTCTGTCGTTCTAGCATTCAAGTGGTGCAGTAAAGATTCTTTGCATGTATACTTCGCGTGTGTCTAGATACATCAAAGAAACAATGAACCTAGACAATTAATTCTCCTCCAGAACGACATAGACAGCGGGACGGAGGGAGTACGTAGCTAGGCCCTCCCTAAAAATTGGGGGGCACATCAGAAACATCAGACATCACTGAATGTAAAATTAAATTAGTCCAATCTGTGTTTAGTATCCAACTCCAAATAAGCACTATCTAACCCGATAGATCCGACATAGAGGGGACGAGTTCATCTGTGTTTAGTATCCAACTCCAAATAAGCACTATCTAATTACTAAGTCGATAGATCCGACATAGCAGGGGACGAGTTCATTCGAGTCTTATAAGCCAGCTGTATTTTTCTTATCATAAAAAATCAGTAGTTTCTATAGTATTTTGGCTTATCAGCCAGTTTACAAGTCGGCTTACCAGTCCTACCGACAGATGTGCGCCAGCGATTGCTCACGTTCAAGGGTTACACGCGCGATCCACCTTGCCCCTGAAGAAGCGAGTGCCTGCTACTCCTCCGTACTCGATCGAATCATCTGTAGATCGGAGGAGGAGACGGGAGCGAGCGCATTCGTACAACGCAATCGACGTGTGCCTCGCCGTCCGGCCTCACGGAGGACTGCAAATAAAATGGCACGGCTGGCCACATAATAATTTAATTATTAATCTCCATCACACGAGCGCTCGATCGGATCCTTTTTGCGCGGTGGCGCATGCAGCTGGTAAGCTATTCTTATCCGGTGGTCACTGGGATAGATAAGATAACCCACCCACAGCCAGCAGCTGATCGATCACCCACTAGACGCATGCAAGTTGCCGACAGATCGAACAGAGAGATCGTCGACAAGCAACCCGTCTTCGGTATTACCGCACGGCACGGCGGCAGATCCCGGCCGAACGTGCACAATGATCGGATCGGATCGCCCACGGGGATCAGCAGAGATCCGAAGAATCGCACGCCTTGGCTGGCGGTAACCAGCATCAGGTTGTACGGACACTTGGAATTTTAATTAACGGAGGAGGCTGCATTGGTTTGGTTTCACCTCGGATTCGAACACGGCAGCGCGGCCAGGGGGGGGATGCACGGGACGGGGACCAACAGTCTCCTCCCCGAGCGCAGAGCACAACGGCCAACGAGTACGTACGAGGGGGCTACTCGGGCTCGGCTCGTAGTTTATTTACGGCTCGGCTTCCCGTACGTGGATGGATCGATTATTTGTACTCGATCGAGGGTGCTGTCTGTCGCTGACCCGCCGATGGATTATATTGGTTCCTCAACATTGGTTAGTTAGCAACTCCAGGTGGACCTCCTAAATGGCCTCTATTCTAATTTTTAGGAGTTCAAGAAAAAAACAACTCTAATGGGCTTCTATTTACTCTTTTTTAGGAAGACTCTAAAATAAGATAGGAATAGGAAATCCCTCCCCCCACATAGGGTCTTTTGGAGTTGAAAGCAAATTTGGGTCTCTATTTTTGCAATTGTTGAAAAAACTGGAGGCTTAATTTGCGTATTTCGCTGGAGTTGCTCGTCAGTAGTGCGCATGTTTACGTTAGTAGCGTCCTAACAAACGGAATGCATGGCTATGTCCCGATGCATTTCGGTCGCCCTAGCTAGCCTCTCGTCTCAGCTCCTATCCATATACAGTATATATCCCGATGTGGGTTGTTGTGTTGACGCGTGCGTGCCGTGTGCGCCGCCGACAAAATAAGAAAACGCTGGCAAAGCCAAACCAATCTTGACCGTATCTTGTACTAGCATTGCCATATGCCATGCACCACGAGTCCAGATTCCAACTAATTCCAATTCCAATCAGAGTGGTGTATGTATACGCATGCATAGCTACATATACTTTGGAGTGAGTATCTATGCACTTGCGCTCCATCTAATTCCAATCATAGTGGTGTCTCACATCACATGGATTGGATAACTACTTCCAAGGAAAGGAAAAGGCGTGATGAGAATACGTAGCTCGCCCCCACAGCAACAACAAGGAGCTAGCGATAGAGATGTGTAACATGGACCGGCTGGCTGGCCTCCGAGCGGTGCGGCGCTGAGCTGGGGACCTGGGAGGGCGCCGCGGCCGACCACGAGGACGCCAGACTCGCCGCGCGCTCATCCCCAAGAGCCCACGCCCACCACGTGGAATCCATCTCAAGATGGGAATGGGTCGGCTCGACCCATCGGGGTGATTGACCCGACCCAAAAACAAGGCCAATGGGCCATAGGGTCCAGCCTTAAATTTTAGGGTTAAGTACATTTTTCAACCTTCAACTTGCACTGAAGTTCGATTTTCAACCTTCAACTATAAAACCGGGTAACATTAGCCCTCCAACTTTCGAAAAAGTTCACTTTTCAACGGTTTTGGGCGGTTTTTGCGCGGTAACAGGTGCGTTTTTTTTAGGTATTTTTTCCTTGATATTTGTTTATTTCATAACTAATTATTGGTACATGCTAAATTCATGAAAATTTTTTTGTGTAGCCTCTCCATGATGTACTCTACCTAGAAAAAATATGAAACCTAGAAAATAAATAGTTTTTGCATATTTTAAAATTACCTATTTTAATTAATAAATGGATTTTTGTAGGTCAAAATAAATATCCAAAAATTAATAAATGCAGCTTCTACTTTTTTGTACAGGTTGATATCATCATAAAGCAGCTACAAATCAATCTTCATAATTTTTGGATATTTATTTTGACCTACAAAAATTGTAGAAGTTGCATTTATTAATTAAAATAGGTAATTTTAAAACATGCAAAAAACTATTTATTTTCTAGGTTTCATATTTTATCTAGGTAGAGTACATCATGGAGAGGCTACACAAAAAATTTCATGAATTTAGCATGTACCAATAATTAGTTATGAAATAAATAAATATCAGGTACTACTAAAAAAATACCAAAAGTTATTTTTGAAAAGTGAACTTTTTCGAGAGTTGGAGGGCCAATGTTACCCGGTTTCATAGTTGAAGGTTGAAAATCGAACTTCAAAGGTAAGTTGGAGGATGAAAAATTTACTTAACCCTAAATTTTAAAACGGGCCAATAGGGTCGGAACCTATTGACCTAATAATACGGTGGGTCGAACGATTATTACATAACAATGATTTTTTTACTTTATTAGTTTTTTCATAATAACTATGGCATCTATATTTAGAAGTTGATTGAGAAATATCACAATTTAAAACTGAAAATAGATAAAATTAAAATCATGGTTCACTTTGAGAAATTGTTAATGTCATGGTAGCCGAACGGAGGTATGGAATGAATGAATGATGGATATTAAAAATAAAAATAGATTAAAATATTGATGGAGTTAGATGTTTGTAAGTTTGTTGTAGCACATAGCACTGATGAGTGAGAGCGGCTTTGCTTTCATTACTTGACACGACGAGTTGAGCAAAAAGCCGCTAGTTAGAGATGATAAATGAATGCGTGTGGATCATGCAATGATTTTGTTGTCAATAACTAGCAAGGCAATACATGTATGCATATATAATATGCTACTCATTGGTTGTTCGGCCCTGCTTTAATTTGCTCTTGATAACGCAAGCTACGAGACATTCATTACTAGCCAAACTAGAAGATAACAATGTTAGCTTCAATCTCTTTATTTGTAGATAAGATGATATAGATAATAAAAGTATTTTTATATTTTATTTTATTTTTCTAAACATGTACAAAAATATTTGGGTCGCCCCATGTTATCCGTCGGGTCAATGAGGCCATAGCGATTTTGATAAAATGAGTCGACCCATGGCCCTTAAAATTATCCTTGGGGCTATAGGGCCGGGTCCAAGGCCAGGACCGGGTCGGCCCATTCCCATCTTAAGATCCATCGATCATCAAACCAAACTACTCGGAGAGCCCGTGCGCCGCGGTAAGAAAGCCATGCTTGCATGCACCTCCTCGGAGAGCCGTGAGCGTGCCTGTTTTTTTTTTTTTTTTTTTTTGAGCGTCCGTGAGCCTGTTGGCGGCTCCGGCCGTGTCAGTCCTCACCAATTGGTCGTCGCACGGACGCACGGTGGATTTGCCATGGGATCGGATCTGGCATTTGGCCTCTGTTCGCGTCCGTGTGATTTTGCGGGCCGCGGGATCGCTTCACAGTCGTTGACCGCCTGCTGCCTGCGGTGCAATGTACGGAGTACGAAGTATGGCTGTACAGTACCTGTACCTGTACCTACCAACGGTCAATGTGGGACCAAAGGAAAACAGGAACAAACGGGGATGACAATTCGTAGGAATCTGCACTATTGGGGCCAGCTTGGCAGATTCAGAGACGGCCAACGGCAAACCGCAAACTTCACCTGCTGCATCTGTCGGACAAGTACAACGCCCAAGAGTTATTTTGCTTCCTGCCTACTACTGTAAGGTTCAATTTTGAGGGCCCTATTTGAAAAAACAAAGAGGTAGTTTTATTTCTATCTGATTGTATCTTTCTATCTATCCATGCACACCAATTGCATCTGGCACAAATTTTATATAGATATTGTCCATCGATTCCTTGGCTTAGGTACTGTCGTCTCTCCTCTTTTTTTTTTTTTTCCTCCTGAGTGCAATTTCTGTCGATGGCAAATCAATCAACATTCAGTTTCCTTTTGGTGAGCATCATTATATTCCTCTTCAAAACCACTAACTCTCACAATGCAAATTGTTCAATTCTTTAGCCCTCTTCTAAATTTAAATTTATAATCATCTTGTGCATTCTATATTGTGGATTCATTCATAGTTATCTTTTTCCTTTTGCCCTAGTTAAAACACCGCTAGGTTCGTCACAATGCTGCACATCTACTGAGACGCGCTGGTCAGGCATGTCATCGTACGTGCCAAAATTCATGGCACCTCAAGCCTATCTAAAGAAATTATGAAAACGTAATTATTAATTATCTACTAGTCTCAAGCCTACTATTACACTTACTGCTCTCACTGTTATCAGCCATAATGTGACTATATATTAGTTTCCGCTTGTGACCAGATTCTCGAGAAGAAAAAGGTGAAATGCATGTTGCTCCTCACAAGATTCTGACACAATGCACTAGGGGAATCGATAGACCAATCGTGTATCAACAAAGCCAATATACCTTTTTGTGATTTGGTCATGATATCGGCAACCTGAACATATTCCTCCGTTATTAGCCCCTAGGTCACTGCTAATACTTTGGATTTTATGGCATCTTGTTTCATTCTTCCTTGTGACATCCCGAATTTCTACTTTAGATACAATTTTAGAACTACCAAAGCGGCCACCATGATGATGCAGGAGCCACAATCAAGGAAGCCATGCCACACCTCTCAGGCCACCACTCACCACATGTCGTCTCCTACATAGTCTTGACCATCGAATGGGTTTATTAGACCTCCCCATTTTCTTTGGGAGCACGCGAGCATCTGGCGGCTCCTTCTAGCGACAACGAGAGGGCCATGGGAGGGGGGCGGGGGAGGGGATAGTGGCAGCTAGGATTGTAGTTGCCTACAAATAGAGCTACAAGGTATCTTTGGGCCCCTTCAGTTTTTGCTGGTTTTTAACATTGCGGCTTTTGAAAACTGGATGGGATCCATTCATACCAGTTTTTGCTAGATTCTTAAAAACTGGATGGGATCCAATCATAACAAATTTCTAACAAATCATCTGGGCAGCTTTCTAGCTTGAAATTTATTATTTTTATATCTCACAAACGAAGTTGAGTTTAGACAAAATATTTTACAAGGTTGTGTATCATTATATCATCGATATGTATGATTTTTTGATGAATTTAGACAACTTTTTTGCCGTGGTTTGCACGGGTTTTTACAGAAAGTTAGTTTACACTAAATACGTTATAAAGAAATAAATAAATTCATATTCTTAAAAACCAGGGGATCCAAACACCCCCAATATTTTTTCTCGGAACCTAGATTTTGTACACTAAAAACTGGTTTTTTAGGAATATATAAAACCGACCCATATTAGTTGTTACAAAATGTTTTTTTTTAAATGTCACCGGGGGGGGATTACTCCCCACCTGAATATGTATTATAAAGCCCAAAACGGCTCGTTATATGTTTACAAAGGTACAGGAAGGAACAATATCAACACCAACATACCCTAGCACCAGGGCGAAAAGAGGCAGAACCATAAATACATAAGTGGGCGTTCACGCCAGGACAGAGGGAGGTAGGTGAAGCTGGTCGCCGCCACACCGCGCGAAGCCACTCCCGAACTCGCCCGCGACAATGGGAGGCGCAAGATCGGCAAAAACGTCCCCGCTGGGACGGAAAGGGGGGGGGGAGGGAGGTGCTGGCCGCCGCCACACCACACGGAGCCGTTCTCGAACTCGCCCGCGTTGGTGGGAGGAGCTCGCCAAAGAAGCGTCCACGCCCACGCCAGGGGGAGGGGGTGGCGGCCGCCACCACACCGCGTGGAGCCGTTCCCGGACTCGCCCACGACGGTGGGAGGCGCCGCACCGCCCGGGGGAGGGGGGGCGCCGGCCGCCTCCACACCATGCGGAGCCATTTCCGGACTCACCCCGCGACGGTTGGAGGCGTGCACCGGCAGTGTGTGCACGCCTGGACACGTGGGGTGCCGGTCGCCACCACACCACGCGGAGCCATTCGAGGACTTCGCCCGTGGCAGTGGGAGGCGCGCACCAGCAATCGTCCGCGCCCGGCAAAGCAGGGGAAGAGTATCGAAGAGGACGCCTCCAAGGAGGGAGCGGCGTCCGCAGACGTCGCCGTCCGGGCTTTCGCCCTAGCCTCAACCAACCTGCCCGCTCAGGGACGCGACCACGACGGCACGCGGTGCACCGCGCTGGAGGGAGCTGCACCAGCCGCCACACGGGACAAAGAAAAGAAAGGGGCATGACGCGAACACGGCAGGTCGCGGTGCGCCACGCAGGGGGAAGAGATGTCGGGCGTCGCCACACGAGGACGACAGGCTCAGGCCCAGGACGGTGGGAGGCACGCACCGTTGGAGGGGGAACACCGCGTGAAGCCGTTTCTGGACTCACCCGCGGCAGCGGCGAGCCACGCCGGCAATCGTCCGCGCCCCCAAGGCCGGGGAAAAGGATCGAGGAGGACGCCTCAAGGAGGGGAGCGGCGCCGCCTTGGCAGACGCCGCCGCCCGGAGCTTTTCGCCCTAGCCTCAACCAACCCACCTACCCAGGGACGCGTCGGGGCTCCTCCGCGTAGCAGCACCACAACGAGGCCGGCCGCCGCCAAGACGAGCACCGGCCCGTGCTCCGCCGCTCGGGAGCACCGGAGACGAGGCCGGCCAGCAGGCGAGGGGCCCCAGAGCCGCCCGGCCGGTGCTCCACCGCTGAGAGCACTTGCGACAAGGCCAGCGGCCGCCACCCCGGCCTTTCGGGGCGGAGCCGCCCGCCGGTGCTCCACCGCTCGGGAGCACTGCGCGACGAGGCGGCCGCCACGCAGCCGCCGCAAAGCCGGCAAATCCGGGGCGGGGGCCCGGATCCACCACTGCCGCCGGAGGTCGCCCGAAGATGAAGGGGAGTGCGGGCACGACGACCGACCGCGTGTAGATGAGAGGCCGGCCGCCGATGCACCCAACGACCTGGACCGGCAGATCCGAGGCTAGGGGGCTGGGATCCACCTCGCCGCCGCCGGAGGACGCCGGAGACGACCGGAGATGAAGGGGAAAGGGGAGGGGAGGCCGAGGGCTCGTGGGGAAGGAGGGAGACCACCCCGCCACGGATCTGAGTGCCGGCAGGCCGGATCCGGCCAAGGGACGCCAGAACACGCGCAGCACGTCGCAAACCGCCGTCGCCCCAAGCATATCCACCATGGGAGCACCTCCTGGAGAGAGAAGGGAGGAGGAGAGGGGCGAGCAGACCCAGCCGCAGCCGTCCTAGCCCTCGGCCGGACTGCCGGCGTCGAGCCTCGACGGCGGCCGGGGATGGATGCGTGGAGGAGGGGCTCGGTGGGGGAAGGGAACGTCACCGCCCGAGTCGGTCGTTGTTACAAAATGTGTATATTGTGTATCATTATTCCTTGCATCTCCATCAACTGCCCTTCTCTTCTGATATCCCCCTCAAGGCCTCAATTCTTTGTAACCACTGTGGTAGACTACATTTCACCATTTTGCGGTGCATGCAGCATGCTTGCCTTGCTTTGTAACAACAATATAGAGTATATAACACAAGCCTAGGAAAAATAATCAAAATTAAAAAAACAAAGCCGAAAGAACCGGAACTGAAATCGAAAGAACCGAGACAAAAAAAATTTGGTTCTCGATATTGAGGAACCAAAATAACCGAAGAAAATTCGGTTCGTACTCTCGATTAACTGAATTAACCGAAAGAACCGAACTACATAAATTATACTACACTTACTTGCATTTTGTAAGATTATGTATGGTTTATGTGCAACGTTTTATATTTCAAATGGTATATATTTGTGTTACTATATTGTCATTGTTCCCTTATAAATTTGCCGAAAATATATATTTGTAGTTGTATTGACCTCTTTTGAAAAAGTTCAGTTAGAGTCGGAACCAAACCGGAATAACCAAGAACCGAAATGGTCGGTTTCGAGATTTTTTTAAACCGATCGGTTCCTATTTTTAAAGAACCGAGTTTCTTTTAAAACCGAAGAACCGAAACGAAACCGAACCGAGAACCCAATACCTACTCCCTCTTTCCCGCTTTACTTGCCGTTTTAGCTCCTGACCAAGTACAACATGAATTGAATGAAGCTGCTACTTTTTCATGTCCAAATGCATTGTCCTTTGCTGTGAATGTGGACTGTTGAAAGCAACGCTAAGTGATAACATTGTCCAGTTCCTCGCCACTCCGGTTGGGCTTGCGTTAACCATGAACCCTCAGTAAGTTGTCTCTCGACCTGTCATTTAATATCATTAAAGGCGAAGTTGGGTAATAGGAAAAAAAATTACTTGAAAATTAGCAGCACCGTTTGCATAAAAGGATAAGTGTGCAAGAGTAAGAAACTCCCATTGTGGCGGACAGTACCAAGTGGAATACAGGACACGATGTTGAAGCTACGAGAGTAGCTGTAATATACTTTGTCGAGTATCGGCACGTCAGAAAAGAACAGATTAAAAGATAACCACGCTGCTTTTACTTTTAATCCCAAGTTGCGGCGTAAACCAAGCCGAGTTAATTTAGGTGCCGTTTGGATTCGACGGAGATTCTATGAGTTCAGCGCCAACTATTGTCTACTACAAAATATGTTAAAGATTATGAGATATTTAAAATCTGTCTTGGATTTTCAAAATCCGTTCTAGGATAGAGTTTTTTTTTTTTCTGTTCGGTCGATTGATAAGTTGAAAATAACTGATATTTATACGAGAACGATAGAGCTAGTGAAAGCTGCTTAACAGGGTAAAAAAGGACGGAGTAAAAATCTAAGAAAATCTAAACGATGCAGATTAACGCGAGTGAAAGCTGCTTCGCCTCTGCTTTACCGCACCGCACCTAGCTTGCCGAGTTCAAAATTCATAGAACCTCTCCCAGGTCCGACCAATGCTAACAGCGAAGTAGTACTGTACCATACTGTGAACGCCAGCGTGCTGCGTGCACGTCACCGTCCCCTCTCCCTGCTTCCATCAAAGTTGGCAGCGACAGCTTTGGAGGAGAACTAGGAGGAGAGAGGAGTCGTCTGCCGCTGCGCATGCGCTCGCTTGCCAACCATTTCAAATCTAACCAACGGTCGCGACGCGACGACGAGCAGCCACGGCCGGCGCAGAGGACGCGAGGAGTCCAGGACCACCGGCACGCATGAGGAGAGCGCGCGCCGCGCGGGCTCGGTCACGCGTCGCTGTTCCGCCACAGGCCGTGGCTCCGCTTTACGTACACAAGGCGGCGGCGCGCACGCCGCCGCATTGATGAATGAATCGAGAGGGCGCGCCGGCCGCGGTCCGCAGTCCCCAACGCCGCCCAAACCTGCCAGCAGCCTTCATGACATGGAGGCTAGCGCAGGGGGCGAGTGCAGTGGCCAGTGGGAACGCGCTGCGCCCTGCACGCGCGCGCGCAGCCGCCAGCGGCCCACACAGGCGGCAGCGGCGGGGGACACAACCGCGTGGCGTGGCTCCCGAGGCGAACCGGCCGGCCGCGCCGGCGTTCGTGCGCGCTTTGCCTCCGCGGCACGCACAAGGCTGGCTGCTTTTTTCCCCCTGTGACCAAAAACGAGTGCATGCATGACTGCACGAGCATTACCCCACCAACAATTTCACCCGTGGCTTCAAAAGTGATGAAGCGTTGGAAAGAAGACAGTAAAATCATGAGCACAAAATCGTGACGCGTTACTAATGATGATGATGATCGTGGGGGGCAAAATCAAGAGCACAAAACACGGTCGATAAGACTTGACTCTGAAGAGAATGCGTACGTACTTCAGTACGTGCAAGAGCGTGGCTTGGGAGGACCGATTTATAAAAGGAGTACAATATTTAGATCTCGCACAAATTTTGAGATTTTTCGGATGACTTCGATAATATTTATTATGCAGCCGATGCCTGGACAAAATCTGACCGTTGGGCTACTCGCACAAAATGATGCCTGGAATCGACCGGGCAGATGACTCGACTGGGATGAGATGAGATCTAGATTGGCGGGCAACATCGGCATCCACCTTGACACCCAAAGAATGGACAAAAAGGTACAGTTTCCTTATCAAAAATTGAAAAACCAAACCACTACAACTGCGATGAGTATGGTCCCGGCGGCACACGGGTTTCTTCCTCGGCTCGACCAACACAAATATTTTCTGTAGATTTCCGGCTAGTAATTACCGTGACATTGCTGTACATTTTTATCTCTTTATCTGGTAGTACGAAGAGATGAGGAGGGGCTTTGCAACCTCAATCAATGCAGGTAGCCGTTAGTACTACTACTACTCACTTCCAAGCAATTAATTACATCTTCGCATGGACAATGATTGTGGGGTTAACTTTTCGTACAGTTTTTACCAGTACTTGATTAAAGTACAAGTATTCTTTTCTTGTATAGTGAAAAAGTCAAGAAAAAAGAGCCCCTTTTCTCTATCTACGAAAAAGAAAATGGCGGCATCCGCCACCGGTGGGCAGTGGCAAGTGCCTCCAGCTACCGGCGGCTGACGTGACCATGCCACGGCTGCGGTGACGGCCGGCGGCGCGAGGTACAACAGGTCAGTCAGTCAGTCAGGGACTCAGGTCAGGGGCGCGCGCCACCGACTGCGCGAGCCGCTCCACCTTGGCGGCGATCTCGGGCGGCACCCGCACGGCGGGGCGCGGCCGCTCCTTGCGCCGGCGGAGGTCCAGCCCGAGCGCGTCCGACACGTCCTCGGAGCTCCACCCGGCGCGCCGGAGCGAGTCGGAGCACCGGTCGGCCTTGAGCAGGAGCGCGTCGAGCACCGCGTCCGCGTCCATGTCCGCCGCGGGCGCGGGGGCAGACGCCGCCACCGCCTCGTCGCCGTCGAACACCCCGGAGGCCGCCACCTCGACCATCTCCGTCACCTCCGTGTCCCTCCACCCGCCCTGCCGCAGCACGTGGCCCAGCTGGTCGAGGTAGCTGTCGACCCAGTGCGGGTTCCTGGACCGCCTGGGATGGGGCTGCGGCGGCGGCGACGCGCAGCCGGAGGACAGCGACGACGCGGTGGACGCCTCCGAGGAGGACGAGTCGCGGCGGCGGCGGTCGGACGCCGCGTCGCTCCAGAACTCGATCCAGCGCGGCGCCTTGCCGCCGCACGCCGCGTCGAGGCTGCGGCGCGTGCACGGCGTGGCGGCCTCGCCGGCGTGGTGCTGCTGCTGCGAAAGCGCCACCGACGACGGCTGCGCCGACGGCGCCGCCCGCGGGTCCATCGGCTGGAAGCAGGAGTCTCGTGTGAAGAAGTGGAGGACATCGAGTCCACAGCAGAGGACGCGGTCGTCGGTGACGAAGAACACGGGGTTCCCCGCGAGGCAGGGGCGGCAGGGCAGGAAGCACCGGTCAAAGAGCGGCACGAGCAGGGGCGCGCGGCGGATGGCGGAGCGGGCCAGCCTGAGCGCGCGGTCCGGGTCGGCGGGCCGCGCGCCCCAGCACCGCGGCCACAGCGCGCCGCGCGCGATCTGCAGCGACGCCGCGGCGATGGGGAGGTCGAACGCGGAGCGGAGCCCCGCGCGGGAGCGCCAGTCGGGGAAGCCGGGCCCCGAGGGCAGGCCCGCGGCGAGCACGGCGCGGAGGTCGGGCGGGAACGCGAAGCCCAGCTGGGCCTCGGCGCGCGCCAGCTCGAGCTCCGTGAGGCCCGGGAGCACGGCGACGCCGGAGGCGCGGAGGTGGGACAGCACCGCGGACGCCAGCGGCGCGAAGGAGTGCAGCCCGTGGCGCGGGGAGGCGGAGGCGGAGGACGGGCCCGCGGCGGCGCGCGCGGAGAGCCGGCGGAGACCCGCCGCGTGCGCCGCCGGGGTGAGACCCGCCATCCGGCGGTCCACGTCCACCATTGCAGCGGACGCACAACGCCGCCGCCGCCGAGCTGGTTTGTCTTGCTTTGGAGTTGACAGAGGAGGCGCTGTGGTGAGGTGAGGTGAGGTCTGGTTGGGTGACGACGGCGGCGGGCCGGAGGAGGGGACAGGGGAGTGAAGGAGATGTAGCTAGAGGCCGGTTGGGAAACGGGGCGGCGGGATTATATAGTGGTGGTGAGGACGGCCATTGCGTTGCCCGGCCGTCGGCGTCCGGGGTCCGGGAGGAGGCGGGCCCCGCGGCAGAGATCTCTCTGGCTGGGTCACCACCGGCTGTAAGGGGAGGTGGGCAACAACGGCAACAAGAGGGTGGTGGTGTTCTGGTGTGCGGCGTCCATTCGGCGTCGCTCTTGAGTTGGCGGCCTTGGCATCCCTTTTTTTTTTTTGATTAACATACCTGTATTAATACTGGTTAAGGAAGTACAAATACATCCAGAAATACAGATACGCTTGAGGATACGTAGACAGCTGTCCTAACCATCTT
Source organism: Chrysopogon serrulatus (assembly GCA_015844335.1). NCBI lineage: Eukaryota > Viridiplantae > Streptophyta > Magnoliopsida > Poales > Poaceae > Chrysopogon > Chrysopogon serrulatus. The sequence continues at coordinate 34,575 of JADLZL010007183.1, forward strand.
GCACACAGACCCCTCAACAAAATAAAAATTACAAACAAGCCCAAGGGCCTTGTGCTTCCCGAACTCGCCAGAAGCTCCTCTGACCGCCTCCGCCAAAAAAATGCCGACCGCCGTCGATGAGGAAGACAACCTGGCCACCCCCAAACCGGCGAAGCCCAATCGCTTGATAGCTTTTGACAAAGCCGCAGTAGACACCCAGCGCATACACCGGGATGAAATCTCCGTGAGAAGAACATCGGCCAGGGGCACCCCGAACTCCGCCGATTCGGATCGAGGGGACGAACGCCGCCAAAGCACCCTTGACCAAAAGGTGGTCGATGGAGAAAACGGCGCGCGGACTCCACCGGAGGGATACCGATCCCCTCTTCCCGCATCCCACCGTTGACGCGTCGGAGGAGAACATCAATGGGGCGTGGAAGGGATCGGGAAGGCTTATTCCCCCGCGACGTCGCCACCGACGCCTCGCCGCCGCCGCCAGGAAGACAAAGCCGCAGAGAAGACACTCTCCCCAAGCAAAACCTAGACCTAGATAAACACTACCTAGTCTATACACATCCGCTGCTGGGCGATTCACGTCTCCTCTCGCTCGGCTCCCCTCTTTTTCGCCTACGTGGTCTGTGAAAGTGTGAAGAGACGAGAAGGGGAAAGAAAGACCTTCCTGTGCTGGCCTTGGCATCCCTTGCTCGCAGGTCGTAACGAAGGTGAGCGAAATTTGTTTGCGGACGGGTCACTTTGTATTTGCTCTCACTGGGATATCACCACCGGCTTCGGCTCGGTAAGGCTCGTTAGGATAACGGGGAGGCTGTTATAACTAACGGCAAAAAGCTAGCTTCGGGGCTCGGTGGTGTTCGTTTGGCTCGTGAGCGGCGAATATCTTACCATTCGTCGTCGCTCTTGTTAGTTCATAGCGGCCTTAATTCATCCATGCCGTTTCGCTCGCTCGTGAGCGGCTCGTTAGGCTCGTTAATTCATCTATCGTTAGGCTCGTGGAACGAAGGATGTTATGAACGAGCTAAAATTTGTTTAGGATAACGGACGGGTCACTTTCCGCCAGAAGTTTTTGGCTTACTCTCACCCTTCATTGCTGTTTGAAGTTGTTTTTGTTTTTCGAGGAATTACTATTTTGTAACTTTAATGAATTATAAAAAATATTAATATCTATAATACATAATTAATATCATTAGATTAGATAGGTTATCGAATATACTATTATAATAAATTTATTTAAATATTATACATATTTTTTTTAAATTTAGTTAAAATTTTAAAAGTTTGATCTGCATACTTCTCTTCCATGTGGAGGGGGAAGTTTTTGTTTCATTTCCCTGAATTTCGTTGAGCATACAGGACGCATATCTGCAAGCATCCTGGGCCTACACCCTACGGCATATTTGCATGTGGTTGGCGCCCTGGGGCAGAGGAGAGGCTCGTGCTCTTGCAGATAGAATAGAACCGCTTGAATGTGCCTGGGCGGCTGAGGGATGCATCATCATTGGTATTCTAATAATTTGTTTATTGAGCAACTCTTATTTATTCGTGCTTGGTTGTTGAGTTTGGTTGCTGGTGGTCTTCCGCAGCACAACTGAACAGTTCAGGAAAATTATATTGACAGGGCCAATTGAATTGTTTTGCATCGACCATGTGTGCAGTGCCCAATTTTCAAAGGAGATCTAATGCCGGCGGAAAAAAGATGAGGTTTCTGGTACGCATTAATTTTAGACCCGTGCAGCCTTTAGAACTTGACCGACGTTAAACATATAGGACGGGAGTGGCCTACAATGCTCGCCAAAGAAACGCAAGAATTCATAAGGTAGTGATGCAAAGCTAGCATGCGTTCTCCTTCATGACGGCTGTACGTTTTGTTATTTACACAAGTGACATGCGATCCTCTTGTTTATACCAAAGTATACTACTGTACACAAGAGTGTCTTTTATGGCTGCTGTTTTATTTGTATTTTGTACACGTTCCTCTTGTTTGTAACGGGCGCAGTTTGCTATACTATACTGTGTAATAGTTAACAGCTGCACTAAACCGCATTTTGCGCGTAAGTACAATTTATAACATGATCCTTCGCTATCTGCGATGACTGGGTCTGCTGGGCTAGACTGAATTTACCATGCAAGTGCTTGTGCTCAGTGCTGATGACACTTTTTTTTGAAGTAAAAGCTATACTTTACTCGTATGACTTAGCAACTTCTCTAGCTTCAATTTTCTCTTCTTCAAATTCACCCTCTCTTCCCTTAAATTCTCTAAGTTCAGCGGGTATGGAAGGGGCCAGGCCGGGACCAGCCGGGAGAGGTACACCGGTCAGGTAGTGGGGACGGTGACTGAGCAATTTAGGGGTCCTGGCGTCGGACCGAGAAAGATGATCAGTGATCATTCGTGTGATGGCTCACTCAGGTGACATATAGACATATTCCTTTTCTCAGATGACATATAGACATATTCCTTTTCAAATGTGCCATGATTATCTTTATCCATGTCTTTTGAAGTTTCAGTTGTTCTCCTCTATTCTTAGTATTCTACTTCCTCCGTTTATTTATCTCCTTCATCCTAAATTTATTCTGTCTACGCCCTAAAAATAGAAATTAATCTTGTTTTTCAAAAAAAATATTTTTAAAATTTTTACTAATTATATATAAAAGAACATTAATATATAAAATTAGTATCATAGATAGATCGTTGAATATACTTTTATACCAAATTTATTAGAAAATATAAATATTACACATATTTTTTAAACCTAATTAAAGTTAAGAAAATTTGAATCCACCTTTCTTTGGGACGAGAGTACAGTAGAAATTCATGTCAAACACCAGTAGGAAGGACCTACCTCTACATGAAACGTTCGGCCAAGACTGACTGACATGAACATTAAGCAAAGAGGTCAAGATGGATGGCCGACTCGGGCACGGTGCACTGCTGCCTCGAGAAAATTTGCGTTTGCGGCTGCGCTGAGGATGAGACAAGGAGAAAGCTGCTCCTGTGGCAACTGTAATATCTGGCCAGAGCCCAGAGCTATAGCTGCATTTTTGTCTCCCAGCTGTGATGGCCCAAGCTGAGAGGTCAGCGTCCGTTACCGCGCGCTGTCTGACTTTCTGATGCCTAGTAGGGGGTTAATTCGTCACGTTTTCTGCTGGTGTTATTATTGCTCCGTTGCTTGCTGCGGCCGCAGCTGCCTGCATAGCAGGGACGAATTGGACAGTGATTACTTAGACTTCGATCTTGTTGCTTGTGCGTGTGTTGCTTTTGCTCGAGTCTCTCCGCCGATGGATTTGTGCTACGTGTAGTCCTGCTGCTAAGATAGCTAGGCTTATTTGGCTATTTCCTTGTGCTTAAAGTCTCTCCGCCGTTATTACATATAGAAATTACGAGCCAGGAGTACAGTACATCTTTATATTTCTCTATAAAATACCTTCTCGACAAAAAAAAAAAAGCTCTCTAAAGGTCACTCGCGCATCCAACTCTAGCAAGAGGCAGATGTACATATCTCAATGCCTATCTCTACAAATAACAAAGAGAGGAGTGTGGTCGATCCAACAGCAGAGACTATATCCTACTCTCTCCTTGATGGATCTGGCATGGCCATCGGATCGGATCCCACATCTTCATTGATGGATCAGGGTCTAGCCGTTGAAGCCCGCGTCCTCCTCGATGGAACCAAATCTAGCCATCGAAGCCCGCATCCTCCTTGATGGATCCGCTTTTGCATTACTACAATAGCAATTTTCAAAGATGAATAGAGGCATGCCATAAAAACACCTATGCAATTAGGATTTCCACATGTGCGATTAAATGCTCATCTCTATAAATATAAAATTTAAGAAATAATAGAAACAACTTGACATCCTGTCGTGGTAGCCCATGAATTCTTTGCATGGAGACCGCCATAGATCTAGCTCAATGTTGCCCTCGACCATGTCCGCTAAGGGTTGGTCTGTGTAAACCACGAACCATCCTAATTTTTTTTGGCAAGAGTATTAAAGGTATTTAGGTAGTAAATTAATCCAAGTGTACTTTATTCCTTATTTCAAAAATATTCGTAAATTTTTGTAATGCATTTCTCGCATGTCCTAGTAAAATGTATATTTGTACGATGACATGTTATATTTATATTGTTAACAAGAAAAGTTATATTAATTAAATCTTTCAAATTTGAATTCGTCACCGTGCCAACCTCGAATGTGGCCGGCACCTCGCAGGCGCCCGCTACCACTACAAGATCCTCCTGCTGGCAATCCCAGGTACAGTGCACCCTAAGACGTCATTGTCTTGTCTTTCCATGAAGTAATTAGACAGTATAACAAAGATTTTTAGGGGCCTATCCATGGGGAAATTAGAGGATTGGTCTCCCTTAATGATTGGAGGCGGTCGGGCGTGCATCAATCTAGCTAGCCATCTCTAACCTAGGTTACCAGAATGCATAGGCTAGCTGGTAGCTGCTGCTAGACATGAGTAGCGGTCGCGCTCTATAAGAAAGTTCGTGCTCGCCCTCCTCCCACTACAAGAGATTAGACCTTCCGTGACCATTATTAAGCTTCTATGATCATATGGATTGGTCATATAAGGCTAGTCATAAAAGAACTTCTGTGACCATCAGTCTAGTCAATAAGACCTTTGTGACTATTTTTGTGATAATTTCACAAAAATAGTGCCTGACGGTCAGAAGGTCTTTTATGATTAGCCTTCTATGACCGATCCATATGGTCACAAAAACTTGATAATGGTCACATACAGCATCATCTCTTGTAGTGTCCCGACACTAATAGTACCGCTTACAAAACTAATTGCAAAGGAGACTTATTCATGAAACATATCTATTAAGTTTAATTAGTTCATTGTTTGATAATATAGTGCTACAGTAAATATGTGGCCGATGATAAATTAATTGGACTTTAATAGATTTGTCTCATGAATTAGTCTCTATCCGTGCAACTAATTTTGCAATTAGTCTATGTTTAATTATCTAAGTTTTAGAACATTCAATGTGATAGGGACTAAAAATTAGTCCATGAAACCAAATGAATAGGAGTCTCGATTCTTCGTATTTCACCATAGACAACAACTTACGATGTCCGAGATCGTTACATGGAAGAAAAAAGGGCCACATGAGATATATATGGAACAGAGTGCATAGAACGAGATGACACACAAGATTCCCGATCCCAGCCAAGTGTACACAAGATCCGTAGACCTTCCATGGATTTGGATTTGATCCCTACAACATCCCGGAGAGAATCGTGTGTTCTCTTCTCTCCGGAGCTTTATTTTTTCTTCTCACGACCAGGTGTCATCAAGAGGATTGACGTCGATCGGTCGTCGGTGGTCATCCCATGACATGAGTGCAAGACGACATGATAAGTTCTAATAGTAGATCGCAACCGGTGTTTCAAATAGCGGACTAAGATATTTACTCTAAAACAGCTAATAGCGGAGCTATATCGAGCTACAGTAGGATATGGTGGAAAAATTATACGCATCGACACAAAATAGCGGCACTCTGCCTTAAAAAGGCTATACAAGTTATAGTGGGAGATTTAAAACAATGATCACAAACTGATACGAAAGTTGCAGCGGCTGCAGGCTAGGGGCTTATGTTTATGTTAAGTTGCTGTCGTGGTTCTTGTGAAAGTTCAGTCAGTTAACTACTACTACTAGTACTCTACTTAGCGCCGAACGGACAGATGAATGGCGACCATCCTTTTTCTCGGCCCCGCCCGTGCGTGCGTGCGCGGGTGAGACAATGCGCCAGCCAGCCAGAGCGCCAACCGAAAGCGCCCGTGATTCCACGCGCGTTGGCACTAGTAGAGCCTACTACTACTGCTAGTAGTAGCGGTGACAGTGAGCTAGCAACTGATCCCCCGTTCTGTGTGGGACAGCAAATCAGCAGTCACCAACCACGCTGCTTTCCTTTGTTCGAGCCTAGCTACCGCGACAAGCAGCCATAGCCATGGATATATACTGCGTGATGCTTAGCTCAGTGCCGCGTTGGAGCCGCTCGTCGTTGCAAAAGGCGTCCATCTTTTAATCTGTTTGTTTGGGAACAAAAGGGTGAGGCATGAATAATTCTCCACTATACCATCTAACTAGCCCCTACAGTAATTCTTTTGTGTCCTTTGAGCTGAGCGAGCGAGCGGCGACCGATCTGCAAGCACGGTTGCCAGACAGACACTAGTTGGTTAAAGCCATGTCGGCCGATCCATGACAATGACACACAGTAGCTACTAGTTGCTACACCTCCGACTATAGTTTATAGAGGCTACGCGGAGCACTGGAGCCACCGTGTAATATGAACAGTGGCCTTCGTGTCGGGCTCGTGCATACTCTCTTCGTCCTAAAAAAGATAATATTTTTGGTGTTCGTGCCATAAGTTTAACTTAATTTGTAGAAAATACATACGATATTTATATCCCCAAATAAATTTGTTAAAAAACTAGATCTAAAGATCTTTCTGATAATACTAATTTGATACTAATCGATGATATTTATTATTTATAAAAATTACCGGCAGTCTTTTTTTAGGAAGCAAAAACGACATCTTTTTACGACGGAGGGAGTACGCAGCATCCGATCGAAGCAGTTGCAACAATTTGCACTGCATCTCGGTTCGTACCTATGCATGCGATTGTATATACCTCGCCGGCAAAGCTTGTGGGCACTGGGCACGGCAAATTCCGCTGGCCTAGCTACTAGACGAAATGATCACCCGAATAAACCGGCGCTCGTGCGGGTGTACGTACGTACGTGGCCCGGGCCCCGGGCGTTGCGTAGCCGTTCACCTATATGCCAGCCATGTAGAGTAGGCGGCCCTTGTCCGGCCTAGCACCAGTGTAGCAGCTCAAGCACACGATCGAGCGAGTGCGCTCGCTCCGCAGATAAAGCAGAGGATGAGGCCGTGAAAGAATATGCATCGATCAGCTTTATTTCTCCCGCCTTCTAATTTGGTCATGCAATGCTAATCATGTGGTTTTCATTTGTGAGGTGTACTCCTACTAGCTCTATCTCTCTGCGTGCATAATATGCCTGATGTGGACTCCGTCTAATCGGCAAACGGCACTACTACGGTCTTTATTATTACTATAATCTGTCATTTTTAACCGTCGTTCTCACTGACAAATCAAACTTACTCAACTTTAAGTAAATATATATAAAGAAACTATCAATATTTATGGTATATAATTAGTATGATTAGATAGGTTCTTAATTTATTTTCAAATAATAAAATTGGGATGCAAGTTGTTGCTAATTTTTTATGTTTTCAAAAACTCAGTTGAATTTAAAAGTTTGATCTCCATGAATAACCCTCGAAAAGTTACATGACATGATTGATGTGCAACGATTTGTACATCCGCCTCTAGAAATCTGATTAAACAAAACCAGTGGAAAGATTACTGTAGAAGCTCAACACCAACAAAACTTGTTGACAATTCAGTGTTATAAATGTCCACGTACATTGTTGTAAAGATTGGCTGAACACCTCATAAAATGAAGTCATTTCTGGATATGTCCAAATACTCCAACAATAAGCCCAATGATCGTCTCCATAAAAAAAGGACCTAAAGCTGCGATTTAAATATTTTTGAAAAAAATTTGAATATCTTCATATGCCCGAAGCCTGCAAATGCAAAATAGAAATGTCACCTATTTAAATGAATGCTATAAGACAAAGTTGGAATTGGCACTAACATACAGTATGTCCATAATTTTAGCCCGGCAGAAATCAAAACAACACTATACCTTAACTTCTGGTGATCAATGATCAACGGTTGTCAGGGCACAATGAAATGACTAACCAACACAGATTCCCAAGCACAGGGTAACTTAACTAAAATACAAAAATAGAAATTGAATAAAAATGTAGAAGTTTCAGATTCACAAAAAAAAAAAAAGATGAGATACAAAGAAATAGGCATTGCATAACACAGGTTGTCCCTTCCCTCGAAATGTCAGGCAATAAACAAATATATTGTAATATGCCCAAAGTTTTAGAAACACACATATTTGAATAAGCATGTATGCCAGAATTTAAAAGATTTGATGTTTTGGAAAAATTGAAGGATCTGACATCATTTTTGCGTGTGGACGAGGGGAAAGAAAATTCGGTGCATTAGTAGGTTGATATATATAAAGAAACTATCAATATTTATGGTATATAATTAGTATGATTAGATAGGTTCTTAATTTATTTTCAAATAATAAACTCATTGAGGGATGCAAACTGTTGCTAATATTTTTATTTTTTACAACTCAGTTGAACTTAAAAGTTTGATCAGTATGAATACCATATAAAATCTTTTACATGACATGATTGATGTGCAACGATTTGTACATCCGCCTCTAGAAATCTGATTGCTTTTTTTTTTTTTGTAGCAGTGGAAAGATTACTGTAGAAGTACAACACTAACAAAACTTGTTAGACAATTCTATTAGTTATAAATGTCCACGTACATTGTTGTAAAGTTGGCTGAATTCCTCATAAAATGAAGTCATTTCTGGATATGTCCAAATACTCCAACACATAAGCCCTCTGATCGTCTCCATGAAAAAGGACCTAAAGCTGCGATTTAAAGCTTTTTGATGCCCCCATCTAAGTCTTAACAAATACTATATAGCGTGCAAATGAACCCTAAATCTCAATATTCCGGGTATATATGAGCATGCTGAACCATCATGTTAGCCTCTCACTCTCTCTCATATCGGTACAAACACAACACGACCCGATGTATAGGGCCGTGCTTAGGCCGCTGCCGAGGCACGCTGGGCGGTACGGCATGGCCCGTAAAATAGCCTCGGCCCGGTATTAGGCCCGCTATCACCTTAATAGGCTATAAATAATGCAGCCCAATAGCTATCTTAACAGGCCAACACACCCCAACCCTAACTTATCCATTCCCCAGACTTACTCGGCCAGATCGCGATTTCCCTTCCTCCCTCCGCTGCCATCGCAAGTCATGCTTCGCCTCCGCCTCCTTCTCTCCCATCGTGGCCTCGCACACTTCCCCTTTCTTCCTCGTTCCGCCACGCGGAGCCCCATGCGACTACGCATCGGACTTTTGTATGGGCCGCCTTCGTCTCCCCGCATCCCTTGCTCTCCTTCCCTCGCATCACCTGACCACCGCCTCCTTCTCCATGCCTCCTGCACGGTCACCGCCTTGGAGCGCGGCGGCGGCGTCACCCGCACCGCAGGCGGCTCCGTGGTGGCTTTGAAGCGCGATGATGGCTGGAGCGCGGGCGTTTTTTGTAAAATAACCGCATCGGTTAATATATTAACCGAGGCGGTTGGCCAACCGCCTCAGTTAAGGCCACGATTAACCGTGACCTTATGTCCGAGGCGGTTGAACGGTTAACCCAGAAAAACCGCCTCGGTTAAATTTTGTGTAGTAGTGGGAGTGGGCCACGGACTGGCCCGACATGCTATATGGGCCATGGTTTTGGGCCGGCCTGGCACAAAAAACGGCTCGAAGGGCTGTGCTTGGGCTGGCAGGCAGGCACGAGCCCGTTTAGCGCCCGTGGGCCCTTTAGGGCTATGCTCTTTCGTGCCGTGCCAGGCCGTGCCGGCCCGTTGCACATATATATTTTCAGGGCAAAGCTACAAGTAAAGGAAGATGTGTGCACTAGGGTGACTGGGTTAGAGCATCTCCAGCAGCTCCCATTTCTCATCCCTCATCCCCATAAATCTACCATATTGGAGGAGATAGTCAATTTTACTCCTCCAACAGCTCCCCTATATGGTCATCTTTTTATTGGTGATCACTAATATATCCTCCATCTCCCTTCATATAAAGGGGAAGTTGCATCTCCCCCAATAGCTGGGGTCCACCATTAACTTTCACCATCTTCCACACCATGTATGACTATCACCTTCTTCTGACAGGTGGACTCTATATGTATTGGGAAAGATTATTGGTGATCTGTTGAAGCACCTACTCCAATAATCTAGAAAAACAGTATTGGTGATCACCAATATCAGGGATGAAATATTGATGAGCTGATGAAAATGCTCTACCACTCTTCTAGAAACCTCTTCACATGAATGAACTGATTAAGTATTACTATTCCATCTCCTCTATGGCCTTCTGATCAAAAGGCAAAGCGAACCACCATATTTAGTACTCTTATTATTAGTCTCTCCACGGCGGGTTTAATATCTAAACAAACAAGCCCTAGGCACAGTACACTTGGGCCAGCTAAAAAGGGACTAAAGCTAACAGCCCTAGGTGCAGCTAGCCATCCTAGGCACATAACATATATAGGCATACACGCGCTTGGTGGAAGAGAAGATTAAAGAAGACGCCATGATCGCTTGCTTTTTAGATGGTTACGGTCGATGTATGAGCATGCACGATCGATTAGGAAAGAGGCCTTTACTGCATCGATCGGTCGGCACCCGTGCGCGATCGAATCGAACATGATTGATGGTAACCAGACCTAAGATACCTTCTCGCTCCCAGATAGAGCAAAAAGCTGCGTGCGTGTGTATGCTCTTGAGATAGAGATGCATCTTTGAAGATTCCTTCTGCCTGCACCTCTCCATTGCAGTTGCAGTTGTGTGTCGCCATCGATCCAAATCCAATTGATGTCTCTGCTGTGTGACCATCTCCATCGGCAGGTACTCTGTGCTTCAAACTAAATTCAGAGCAGGCCAGGAATACAATCACACGTTAATAATAAATCTTCAGACCGAGTAATAATGATCTCGTTTACTATCATATTGCTGGTCCCTGACACACTGGTTTACAGTACAGATTATAATGCATGTAGTACATGACAAGTCCGTTGCCGACTCTAGAATCTGGTCGGTAGCTGGTGTGTCCACAAATCTATTATTCCGTCCATTCTAAATTGTAAGTCGTTTTGATTTTTTTTTTTGGTTCATCAATTTTATTATATATCTAGACATATTATTATATCTAGATATATAGCAAAATAGATATACTAAAAAAAAAAAGTTAAAGTGACTTACAATTTAGAAAGGAGAGAGTAATACTTTTCCCCCTTCTGATGGGGAATCAATCAACATATATATGCAGAAGAACTAAAGAAGCAGTGTGGATGGCTTTGTTTTTATTTTGATTTTGTTGCCATTTCTCTTGTTGCATCCTCATCCTCCAAATGAGTAACCACTTAGCAACTTATATGTCTGTTTGCGACAGTCCTGCTTGGATTGGCTGTACTCAATCCTACATACAGTACATAGTACTTAACTATACTTGTCCTCAATCCTACCCCTCTCTGTCCTTGATGGACCACTACATAAAGAACATATATATGTACAAGGTATGTGTACAATGTTAAGTTGTTAATTTTGAAACAATGAACAGCCACTTGCCAGCCACAACATGCTCAGGATGCATACATGGGGGACATGGTGTGAATATATATAGGCCGCTCCTTTTCGAGCTGTTTTTAATAACCGGTTACTGATCTGTCGCTGTTTCGATGTTCCCGGACCCGGAGGACATGAAAGTGTAGATGACAGGCTCACAGTCCCAAATGATGATTCATGGAGTATTTGTATCCCCCTCATGTCCTAAGCTACGGTAACAACATGCATGCTGAGAATTAGTCGCTACGCGACTCCTAACGCTTGTGGTCCAGTCAAGATTAACACGTCTTTTTTACCACTCTCTTTTTTACGCGACACGTAACACTACTGATCTGTCTTTTTTACCACGTCTTGTACAAGCAGCGCAAAGTTGTCACATACCAAACACATGGGCTAATTTATTTGGCTATAAAAGGCCCAACAAGGAAAGACGGAGAGGCCAAACCGTAATTGGGAGCAATGTGTAGTTTTGGGTCCAAACGTGATCAAATTTCAAACTTTTCTTTTCTCCCGACTATAATCCTTCTTCTTCTTTGCCTTATTTTCATTCGGTTTTAACAGCAGCAACTCATTTTATGCACTACTGGAATCCGGCTCTTTGCCGAGTGCCAAGTGGTTTGCGGAGTAGTTTTTTTTTTGGGTCATTCGGCAAAGGAGCTCTTTGCCGAGTGTCAAATAAAAAACACTCGGCAAAGAGCTCTTTGCTAAGTTTTTTTTGGGCACTGGGCAAAGAGCTCTTTGCCAATCAATTTTTTTCCGAGTGGCGTTTACCGAGTGTAACACTCGACAAAGCTTTTGTTGAGTGCAATTAGGGCGGCAAAGCATGCGAGTCCAGTAGTGATGTGCTGGTCGATCTTGACCAAAACGTTAATTTAGTGTACTAGTAATCAAATTTGATTGAGCTTGGAATTTATTATTTTTATATCTCACAAACGAAGCCGAGTTTAGACAAGATATTTTATAAGGTTATGTATCATCATATCATTTACATGTGTGATTTTTTGGTGAATTTAGACGACTTTTTTTGCCATGGTTTGTACGGATTTTCACGGAGAGATTGGTTTACACTTCATCATTGCTATTGAATATACCCCTAAATTCAAGAATCACGGTTTCATGAACATCAACTATTACGTATTAGGGCCTTGCATTGGTTGAGTCACAAGTTTTTTATGGAAATTTTTAAACACATTAAGACATTGGTTATAATGTTTCAAGAATATATTTTTTCATTTCCTACTGATAAACCTAAGTTATAGAAGTTTCTAGATATATATCTCCATAAGCTTTAAATATTTTATATGGGGCCTTGTGTCCTAATCTATATACCTAGGATTTCTCTCTCTCTCTCTCTTTTTTTTTTTTGAAATTTTACAGTTTTTTCATGGTTTAAAGAACTTATGAGGTGCTAACGTGGTTTTAATTAAAAATGTGTAACTTCCTCTTTTTTAACCTGGGCAAGTATATAATTTAAACAGTTTTGGTAGGTTTTTTTTGAGAGATGCTGTTTTGTTTGTTTTTATAGAATTGTAAAGTGGGAGGCCAAAAGGAAAAATTCCCGATGTCGGCCTGGTTTCACCTGAAGCCCAAAGCTTTCCATCTACTCCTGAACTACCAGGGCTGCTTTGGGCCCAACTGTCACAGCCCGCTACAAGATGGAATCAGTGGTCCAATTCCTCCCACCGGGGCGGGCTCTCCAAAGTCCGTGGCGGCTTTGCCCAAAGGCTAGGCGGCCCCACTCCATTTCTCCGACATGTGGTGCCCACACCACACCAGCTGCCTGCTCCTTTCTCTCTCTGACTTGTCCCTGTGACCGTATCAATGGAGCCGAGCCGACCGAGCGGCCGAACAGAAGCAAATCTGCCCCGCCCCTGCCCCTGCCCCTGGAGCCGAGCCGACCGAGCGGCCGAACAGAAGCAAATCTGCCCTGCCCCTGCCCGTGCGAGGTCTCTCTCAGCGGGATGCAGCTGGGGTCGTTGGCTCGTTCCAAAGCCGCCTGACCACACCAGATCGTCCAACGACTCCGCCCACTCGTCGTCCCTCCCCCCCGATCTCTCCACCACCACTCCCCGCCGGCGCCGGCGAGGCGGCGGGCGGCCGACGCGAGGAGGGCCAGCGATGAAGGGCGCCTCGCACTCGCAGGCAGGGGGGGGGGGGGGGGGCGCAGGCGGGCCGGCGGCGGCGCTGGGGCTGGCTGCTGCCGCTCCTCGTGGGCGCCGCCTTCCTCGCGGAGATCGCGTTCCTCGGCCGCCTCGACATGGCGAAGAACGCCGAGGCGGTCGAGAGCTGGACCACCTCCTTCTACCGCCGCTCCGGCCACTGGGGCGACGCCCTGGGCGGGGGGCGCGGGCGCGGGCGCGGGCGCCACCCCGAGGGCAGACGACGGAGAGGACGAAGAGATCCGGCGGTGCGAGCAGCGGCTCGAGAAGGAGGACGCCGTGCCCTACGATCGCGACTTCGACAGGGATCCCGTGCTCGTCGGTGGCGCTGCCAAGGTCTAGTCCGTGCCTCTTCCCCCGTGCTCTTTGTTTGAGTTAGGAAAGTTGGTTTGTTAATAACGAATGGGCTGGGCTCCACTGATCTGCTGCTCAGGTGGATCCAAGTTGCTTTATAAGTTCGGGTGAAATCTCTGTCGCGTGAAACCTAGACCATCTAACCTTAGCATCCGTCTAATCAATTCAGTACTTGGTGAAGCATGACAGCAGTTTTAAGTTTATAGGTCTTCAGTCATCACGAATTTATGAACTATTGGCTCGTCCTAATAACAATATAACAAATCATTGAATGGTACAAGGGCTTCTTCAGATTGTCTGTGGCCTACTTGTATGTGCATAAGGATCATGTAATACATGTAGCTTGTGGCTTATAGCTGGGTTAAAGAGAGAAATTGAGCCTGATACGAATATGATCACCCAAAATGAAATGTTTCGTTTTAGTTTCCCCTCTCTGTCCTGCCCCATAGTGATCATGCTTGGCATGAAAGCTGACGGCTTTGTATCGGCCTAGCTGCTCAACCGGTTGGATTTTGTGTCCATTCATGTTTATATTGTATGACTAAAGCCCTAAACCTTTTGTACTAGATTAGTACTCTGTTCCTTGAATGAAAATAGGAAGTTATGGAAATGCTAGTTCATGTCATCTCTTCATGCCTGTATTGTCTCAAATGGTTGATTCGAATAGTTTGTTCAGATAAATGTAGTAAGTTTGAGTTGCATATGGTTTACGAAACTATCATGTGACACTTATTCTTCATCAATCCATCTCTTTTTGGAGGGAGGAAATTGTATTGCTCCTAGATTAGAATGATTCTTGTGTCCTTTTGATGTAGAAAGGAAATTGGAGGCAGATTTAATGTGTTACACAAGGTGTGTGTCCTAAATACAAAGAAGTAAACAATTCCCAGAAGCAACTACTCGATGCCCTCCTTTCAATTTTATCCTCAGTTGCAATTTTGTTGTTCTGAAAGCTTGAGAAGTCTTTTGGCAGTGGTGGAACTTGCCTAAAATACAGAGTGGGGCCACCTATAGAAATTATAGATCACCGCAGGAAATAATAGTTCTATAAATTATTACATTTACAGAGTGGTGAATTAATGTAGGCAAAATACTAGTTTGAGCCTAGCATGCAGTACAAGCCATTAGCATTTATTATGCCAGAATGAAAAGGGGGCCACAGCCCAAGCTGGCTGACTCGAATCTCCACCCCTGTTAAGGAAGATTTTTGTGTTTTGTGTCCCACTGCTTGCTTTAATTTATTATTGTGATATTGCTGATGGCAAGTAGAACTAACTTTCCATAAAACTGATGTATGAGTTTATGATTTGTATAGTAAGAAGGGGTACAAAGCATTTTGTCTATAACATGATTTTGGAAATTTTGTTTCTGTTGGGCCATATACACTTTAAGCATAATAGGTCCATATGTTTGTGTTTGCACAATTAGTGATGTGCTGCTATTTATGGAGATTGTACTGCATATCTGTAACATTAATGGTCCATCCATGTCTTAATCCAGATCTATCTATATACAAAACTTATGTTTTCTTTTTTCTCACTCAGGATTGGAGTAAATGCTACGTAGGATGTGAATTTGGTTTTTCCGCGAGTAAGACACCTGATGCTACTTTTGGAATTGCACCAGATCCTTCTGTAGATAGTATCCTCAGATCAATGGAATCATCTCAATATTATTCAGAGAACAATATCGATGTGGCTCGAGGGTGGGTAAGAACCAAGTTATTCTGATTGGTGACACGATTTCTTTGCCCATTTGACATTCTGAATTTGGTAAACATAACTTAAACTGCACTCTTATTTAATACTGATGGGCCATAAAATTATCTATTTCCATATATTGGTTATTTTTACACTGGAACTAGTTTTTATTTCTTTTGATATCTATGCTAAGAAGTGCAAGGCTCATGGATCAATGCCAATGCAGTTTGCAATTTCTTCTTATTGTTTATTTATGGAACTGTAAGAATGCATGGAGTATTATTCAATTGCCAAACCTGTTTCTTGCTGATGTTTAACCATTATATTATTTCAAATAAAGAGGAAAAATGGGGTGTTGGTCAAAGCAAGCATCCATGACAAGCCCACCTGCTTGAAACACTTTTGATCATGAATTAAGTAACCGCATTGATTGCTGTCCTTATACTAAACCATGTTTTTATCATTCATGCCCTGGTATTCAACTTTGGACTTTTGTCCTCAAAAACATGATTTATTAATTTTGAGAATCAATGTTTTAATGGTCTGGCAATTTCATTGCTTTCTATAACAGGAGAGGGTACAAGATTGTGATGACAACCAGCCTTTCTTCAGATGTACCAGTTGGCTACTTTTCATGGGCTGAATATGATATCATGGCACCTGTGCCTCCAAAGACTGAAGAAGCTCTTGCTGCAGCCTTTATTTCTAACTGTGGTGCACGAAACTTTCGTTTGCAAGCCCTTGAGATGCTTGAGAATTTGGATGTCAAAATAGATTCATATGGTAGTTGTCATCGTAACCGTGATGGCAAAGGTACACTTTCTCTGCTGCATATGTTTGATTCAGGCTCTTGATTTAGTACATGCTTTGTCTATGATAAGTAATCATTTTTATTCTTGAGGCATGGTTTCTTCTGTGGGATTGCATTTTTGTTATATTATGTTGAAATAAATTTAGTGCACTTCATATCTCTTGTTTGGGTGCAGTGGACAAAGTGGACACCTTGAAGCGCTACAGATTCAGCTTGGCATTTGAGAATTCTAATGAGGAGGATTACGTAACAGAAAAGTTTTTTCAGTCACTGGTAGCAGGTGATTTTTTATACTTCTTAACCATCCACCCCCACAATTTGCCTTTGCCTTTGTAAACTCTCTTCATCCATGCCAAGCATGAGTTATGTTCGTTGTTTGGTTCATCTCCGTAGGATGAACCATCTTTTCACCTCATGGGTAGGCTTCCTTTCTTTTTTTAGATTGTTTCATAATTGGTTAGTTGATGTAGAAACTTATTCCACTTTATATTTTTGACTTGGAAAAAAACAAACTGCTATGTTTATTTCCATCAACTGAAATCTATACAGCACGGATACGGATACATGTATCGGTATCGGACGGATACGGATACGTGGATACGCTAATTTTCAGAAAAACCCGATACGCCGATACGTTTTATTATTTTTTAAAAAACTAAATAATAAGGTATTTTAAAAACGTTTGGTAGATCTTTTTTTAAATGGATGGAAGAGCTCAAATGACTACTGTGCTCTTATCTTTTTCCTTTAGACTTATACACGAGCTATATGTTTAGCTTAAACTAGTCCGTGCAAACGATATTTTTGTTTCTCTTTTTAAATGCAAGGCAGAACCTTATTCTTTCTGGGTGTTATTTGGCAAACTCCTTAGACCCAAGAGATATCTTATACAAATGTGGGATTTTGCGAGGACCTAATCATGAAAATATCAAGGCAAGGAGATAGCAACCAGCGGCCACGCTTGGCTTTGTGCAGTCGTCGAGCCTTATCTCCATTTCTGTCTCCATCTTATCTCTCAAGAGCTTGGGCAGTGGGCGCTGTTGGAGGAGCCTATCTGAGATGCGGTGGCCGCCTGGCCGGTAAAGTCGGAGCAACAAGGAAGGCGACGAGCTGGGTCAGGGTGGCGCTGCGTGTGCCCGCAGCCGCGAGGGCCAGCGTCTCGGTGCCGGTCTCCACCAGCTCCGTCCCGCACCGGCTCCGCTCCACACTGCCGGCCTCTTCGCCTTCATCTCTCCCTGCGCCGGCGTCGCCTGCGCCCGGCTCGGAGGTCCCTCTCCGCGCCGGCTGCGATTTGTGTCCAGGTGGAGGCGGAGGCAGAGGCTCGTCGCAGGCGGCCGGCGATGTGGCGTCGGGCCCGAGGCGCTGGCGTGCGACGGCGGGTGTCAGGCTGAGCCGTATCGACAAGGCAGATACGTATCAGGTCACGTATCCAATATTCACGAAAATAGAAAAAGTCGGATACTCCGAGGATACGTATCAGTGGCGTATCTGACGCGTATCCGTATCGGATACGTATCCGATATGGGATACGAGGTAGTAGTGACGTATCCGTGTTCTGTAGACTGAAATATGTTCTGAAACAGTAATTCCCGAGAACCTTCCAGTTCTGAAGATTGATTTGCATTCTATATTTTGTGAAGCCTAAAGTTGTAAATGGAACTCAATGGTTTAATATTTCATTTACCCTTCACTCTAGGTTCTTTTCATATTTCATTTGCCCTTCGCTACAGGTTCTATTCCAATTGTTGTTGGTGCTCCAAATATTCAAGAGTTTTCCCCTGGAGAAGGTGCAATATTACATATTAAGGAGCTTGGTGATGTTGCTTCAGTTGCTAAGACAATGAAAAATATTGCTTCAAATCCTGATGCCTTCAATCAATCTTTGAGGTAATTACCCTGCAAATCATTTTAAAGTCAGCGATATCTGGAAGATCATATATTGATTTACCATGATCTCAAATGAATCTGATGTCATCTGTATCTGTTTGAGTTTGTTCCACTTGTAAGGACTGTACTGTGTTATGTTTTCAACTTTATCCCTTATCTAAAAAAAAAAAAAAAATGTTTTCAACTTTATCCATGGTGAACCGGTGCTTGACCATTTTTTTTTATATCAAGATCAGATTACTATTAGCAGTTTCGTTGTAAAGATGTGGTTTCCTAAGGAACTGAATCACCATGCAATTAGAGAATTTTCCCACTATGAATCCATTTGTCCTTACAGAGAGGCTATAGTGTGGCTGTCACTTTGGTAGTGAATCTCACCATGTGATTCTTTTATCTGAGGTTGACCGTTGACACTGCCAAAGCATGGCAGCTACCAGCTACAAACTAAAAATCATGGGGAAACTGTTTTAATTAGGCTCCAGGTCACAATTTTATGCTTTGTCAATAGTTATTTTTGACAAATCATAAAAATTGTGTCAATGGTTATTTTTAGAAAACTGATGCACATACAACGTGATTCATGTATGGACTTGGCACAGACACGTGTTTAATGTTTCCCTTTGTCTGGGCCAATGTGAAGAAAAATGGGAACAATGATAGGTGAATTTCATAGGCTGATTATTGCTGAGGCACTGTATACATAGCAGTGCTCTTATATTTGTGCCCTTTTTGTTTGCCTGCCAGATTATATAATCAAGCTTATAGGTGCGATAGATAAAAGTGGAAATAAGCTGGTCCAGGGCAACGTGTATAGGATCGAATAAACTAGGGGACCCTGGATTGTATAAGATGTCTTCTAGCTCTTGTGGCTGTGGAATGCAATGTACTGCTATGTATATGTTTAATGTTTCCCTGGTAAACAGATATGCCCCAGAATAACAAAACTATGATGTTTTCTAGCTCTTGTGGCTGTGGAATGCAATGTACTGCTATCAGCCTCTATCAGGATTAGATTTGACTTTCTTGTTTCACTCTAGATTTATTAAATTATCTGCTTGCATCAATTACTTGGTGCATAACTCTAGATTGCTGTATCTTTGTACTTTAGGTTATGGTACTCTTAGTTTACTGTGTGTGTTGTCATTGGGCGTATTAGAGATTTTCTATACAAAATTGATATCTTATCTCCCATCTAAACTCAGCACAAATCAGGGCACGAGAAAGGGCCACATCACCCTGATTAATCCCACCATCCAATTTTTAATCATAAGAATACAATTGCACATAACATAACATATTCATGCAAGAAGCTGCCAGAAATTTCCATGAAACCAAAATTAATAGCGCAGCATCAGTCCATTTATTCCAATAGTCCACTTCCAATCCAGTGAACATAAATGCACCTTGCACTAGCAGAGAGTAAATCATACATATAATACAATCTAGAGCACAGTTTCTGTGAAGCTAAAACCTCCTCAGCGTATTTTGGTGAAGAGTAGAGTGCGAAAAGGAATGATAAATTCATGTGTGATACTTCAAATTGTTGTGGCATGTCATTGAGGTCCATAAACTTTGAAAATGCAGATTAGGGTCCGTAAACCTTTTAAACTAGGTGATTCCTGTGCGTCACTGCTGGAGTTTAGATAAATACTAAAAGATTCTGGGTGTATGATTCACAAAAAAAAAAAGGTTTCTTGGTGTATTGACTTAGTATGGAAATAATAATGAGTGACATGTCATGCTCTACGCATGTAACTTTGCATTGCCTTACCAAATGATGAATATTTCAATTTGCAAGAAAAATCCACCCAAATATAAAGATCAACTGCAGTTCACTGCATGAATGTGCAAATCCAAAGTAAAATTCTTACTACTCCCTTGTTTAGTTCAGTTTATAACAAAAACAAAGTAGATACAGAGAGTCAGTCACTGATGTGTGAGGAACAGGGAAATAATCCTGTACAGTAAAACAACAGAGGAGATCACAACCTGCGAACCCGTGGCTACTCCTGGCATGGGGCACCTGGCAACTTCGAGTCACCATGGGACGACTTGCCCCGAACCTCGCAAAGACAAAGATGCAAAGGGCCAAAACTCTTGCATGGTGGGTGTCCATACGGAAAGCATCGGGTTATTAGCCATGGGCACTGCAGCAGGTTGAGGAGACTGAACCCAAAGCCGCTTTGATCCCTACCGGAAAGCATCGGGTTTTATCATAGATTTCATTTATGGTGGCTTCTCAAATGCCTAAGTTATTGTAGGCCGGAGCTGCAGGGGATATACCAAACGATTCGTAACTACTTTGAGGTTTGATTAGAGGGTGTATATGGAACAACTCTTATCTCTGGATCTGCGCACTGATCCTGGAGGCAACACGGGCTCGTGTAGGAGGAATAGTTAACAAATGGATGGACAGATTAGACAGGAACTTGGCAATCCGACGGCTATATCATTTCTGATGACGTGGCGTAATGTGAGAGCAGCTTTATAGCAATAAATGACTTTAGTGGCCTCCATCTATATAGGTTGTATAGATATATCATCAAGGTCAAATATGCCTTTTCAATGTTCATGGACCTTGATAGCACTCCAAAACAAATTTAAGGTCACGTCTGTATGTTTTACAGTCATTTTGTTTACCACTCCAAATAAGACTTAAGTCCCTGTTCACGGTTTCTTTGAATATTGATAGTTCTGTACAAAGCATCTGAAGTTTTGATCCTGAATATCTGTACTAAATTAAGAGTGCATAAAACTTCCTGAGTAACTAACATGTGGGTTTGATCCTAGCTATATTGATAAAGGCTTATCTTATTGTAGCATCGAGCCATGTGGGTTTGTCAAAGATCATCAAGGTGCCATTATTATAGCATTTGTCATGGTTTTGGTACTAACAGTAAATCTTATTCTTTTGTTTGCATCTTAGGTGGAAGTATGATGGTCCATCTGATTCTTTCAAAGCTCTTATTGACATGGCTGCAGTTCATTCATCTTGTCGTCTTTGCATACATATTGCTACCAAGATCCATTTAAAGGAGGAAATGACTCCAAAATTTGCAAATCGTCCTTGTAGCTGTTCCAGCAAAAAGGGAACAGTGTACCACTTATTTATCCGAGAGAGGGGGCGGTTTAAGTCAGAGAGCATTTATATGAGGTATGGAAGTTTTACTGTTCTTCTCACCCTTTACTTTCGAGATATGAAGGCTACAAAATCTTTAATCTGAAGATCTAGAAAGTTTAGATTGTTGAGGCTATATTATGATGAGGTATATTAGAAGAGCAAATAAAACTGCATTTCAATCATAGGTCTTCATATTTTTTACTCTCATCTCTTTTGCTCCTTTTTACTCTCATCTCTTTTGCTCGTTTTCTCATAATTGAGCGAGCGATCCTACTAGTTATGTTGCTCAATGACTGCCAAGTTTTGTTGAGTGACAATATCTTTCATTGCATCTTACTGCCTGTACATGTTTAACATGTTTGCAATCTATGCTGTGCAGATCGGGCCAGATAACTCTGGGAGCCTTGGAATCTGCAGTGCTCCGTAAATTTAGGTCCCTCAACCACGTTCCTGTATGGAAGGATGAAAGACCACCTAGTATTAGAGGTGGGGATGACCTGAAAGTATACAGAATTTACCCAGTCGGTCTAACGCAACGTCAGGCTTTGTACGGTTTCAGATTTAGAGATGATTCTGAACTCGAGCAATATATCAAAGATCATCCCTGTGCAAAGCTTGAAGTAATTTTTGTATAACTATATTGCTCTAGGCTTACGTTTCCCCCCGATTCTTACTGAACTTCACACAGTGTGCGAGTTTCAGTTGTACTGTAATGTAGGGTGTTTTGTGTAGCAAAACAACTCATGCTGGTACAGATCAACTACCGGTTGTAAATTTTCCATGGCAGTGAACAGCAGTTCCTAGTCCTTAAGGAACAACCGCAAAGAAATTGACACGTTTCTGTGAAGAAGTCATGCTGGGCTCGCAAGTTCATCCCTGTTCTAAATTCTATTCGACTTTCGACCATCTAAGCAAACTGATCATGCTACTCTGCTACCAGGGTGACGATGTCGACGCCTCAACCTCAGCTAGTCAGTCAGGCAAACACCGCACCGCCTCGGTGCTCTGGCGCTGGGCATCCTGAAAAGCAGATGGAAATCGCCTGCCATGCCATGCCATTTGCTCTCGGGACCTCGCCAGCTTACGCACACAGTGAGTTGGCATGGGCATGTCCGTCCTGTTGATGTCTTCGCTTTAGCTGGACACCTGGAGCTGGAGCCCAGCGGCGACCCCTTCTTTCAATCACAGGTCAGGTCGGAGTCAGTCACATTGCGCTCTCCAACCGCACAGGACGCACACGTGACACGACGCAAAGGAGTGCGAGGCTCTCCACGTGTCGACCCCGCCCTGCTGCTCAAGATCTCCTAGATTGACAAACCATAAAAATGATTCCGCGGCCGCCGGTGGCCGGTCGGTTGGCCGTCCTGAACTCCTGGCCCAGCCAGGCAGCACCGCCAGCGCCAGCATGATTGGCTTCCTCGTGATTTCAGCTCAGCAGCAGCAGATCCTTTCTTGCGGTCAGCGTCCTTCCACAGTGTACGAACGCAACGGAACAACCAGGTCTAGATCCCCGTTTAGCAGCTGCAGTTGCAATATTCATGTTAGACTTAGACCTGTAATTTGTAGACTTCGTGCAACTCTAAGAGCTGCTTTGTATCCTTCCTACTAGTTGATTGAAATAGAGAATTTTGGTTTAAAATATCTTCTAACAATTTCTTTACTAAGATCTCTAAATGTTGTCATCTTTTACTCCGGATTTCTCGCTACCTAAAATAGAGGACGGAGTTGGCTCTTTGGGGTAGAGCTTGTTTGCTTTGGTGTCCCACTAGTTAAAGCATTAGACCTGTAATTTGTAGACTTCGTGCAACTCTATGAGCTGCTTTGTATTATTCCTACTAGTTGTTTGAAATAGATATTTTGGTTTAAAATATTTTCCAACAATTTCTTTACTAACATCTTCTAATACTGTCATCCTCTGCTCTAAATTTCTCGCTACCTAAAATGGAGAGCGGAGCTGGCTCTTTACGGTGCGCACAAGTATAAAAAAAGTTATAGGAGGAGGGGGGATGTAAATTGTGTTTTTATTCAAATGACTCCATTTTAAAAAAACTCCTGGAGATACAGTTAGAGCTTGTTTGCTTGGTGTCCTACTAGTTAAAGCATTAGTTAGACATGCATCCTAACCTTAGACATCGATAATTGAATGTCTCGGAGTAGCCCAATGTCGGCCATCTTTTCTAGAGTTAAAGCAAACAACCCATTCAATTAAAGTGCTTGAAGATTTGGAGGGACAAATGCCTAGCTCCATGAAATCCACGGTGTGTTCCTAAAGTGCCTTTAGCTCTAAATTGAAGATTTGGAGGTACAAATATCTATCTCCATGAAATCCATGGATTTTCTAAACCTAGAAGTTTACGAAACATAGCCTTTGTTAGAGTGGTTTGGAGCTTACCTACACTTAGATTCTATTTTTTTCAAACAAGAGAGTTCATGCCATATGATTGCCACCTTAGACTTCCCAACATCGGTGAGGGCTTTTGCAAAGTGTGGTCCTGATGTCGTTGTCTAAGCGATGGAGGACAACTAGTGGGTAGGGTCAGGGCAACAACGACAATGTAGGTGGATTAATGAGGCAATACAAATGGCAAACAATGTTTGAAATATCCAAATTTAGCCATCACCATAGCATGCTATAGTATTTGGGGAAAGCAAAAGTTACGGTAGTAAGCTCTTAGCGTCAATAGCGGGAATTACTAAGTCTGCAAAATTTAGAACCATTTAGCGCCGATACTAGGATTGTCGAGCTGAGTATGAAGAGGTGGCTTCTTCCTAGACGAAATCAGCAATACCCAAAATGACTTAAGTGCCATTTGTCCAGGCATCATTCAACCCCCGACGTTGCATTTCGCACTCCTATTGTCCACATCGCTGAAAAGGGTGGCTATGGTGGCGACACCAATATAGCATGATTGCTATGAGCACACCCATGTAATGGCTGCAGCGGTGCATTTCATCTCTCAATTTTCAACATGATTCCATAGTTTTGGAAACAGTGTGCACTCGATTCTATCATGATCAAACATATCCCTTTTCTCTTTTCTATTATTATTTTTATTTATGTGACATCTTATTTAATAAGTTTGAAATCTCTACCGAGGAGGGGCCTATAACAAAGTACTCCTCGTCAGTGGATTCAGCGGAGAATCACTCACGCTGAAAGGTTGTTGTGCACGGGCACGAGCACGATCGTCTGTGTACTTTGGTCGGGAGGTGCGCGAGACCTTAACGGCTCCGAAAGGGCAAGGCTCGCCAATGCCTCCGCGACGCGCGTGCCGGCACGGGGCCTTGTCGCAATGTCCCCGTCGTACGTCCGTCCCTGCGCTGCGCCCGCGGCTATGCCGCCCCTGCTTGGTCACCACTGACTCACTGCGAGTACTTGCTCTCCTTAGCTGGACTCCAACACGAGCTACTTTGTCTCCAGCTGAACACCCCACGAAGAAAGGAGGACTTTTGTCCCAAGAGCAACAAGCACCGCCCCTCCCTACAAGAACACTGGATGCCAACTCACCCGATCGATAAAAGCAGTGACCGACCGAACTGGAGCAGTGGCTGGCACTGATGAGCAGTTGAGCACTGTGTGGGGGTTGTCTATGTCCTATTCATCCGTTCGTGAGCAGCACGTCAGGCAGTACGGGACGGGCTGGTCGGTACGAGTACAACGAGTGCACGACCGGGTACGTGGCGCGGCCTTGTTGCCGAGCTGCTAGTTGTTGCCGAGCTGCTAGCACAGCAGGCGCCATCGTGACTTGTTCTCCTTCCGAGTCAAAAAGCCAAGAGCAAGGCCAGCAGCTACTTGGTACCATGCTACATCTGGTAGATCGAGGTAGAGCCGTAGTAGAGGATGGACCGATGCATGGATTCGTGTCGTCTCCGGTCGACTGATGAAAAACGACACAGCACAATCACTAGCTCTTTTCGTGGCCTTTGCATGTGGGTGCACATGTACTTTTGCAAACAACCCAGTATATATGATTCTGTATCACCGCCTCGCAGGGACGACGCCTTGACAGTTGACACGTACGCCTCGCTGTATCCGAAACTGTGTGTGTGTAGCTGCATTGAAAGGACGCACACTACGTACGTAGAGAGAACTCGTCAACATCAGGAGAAAGAAAGCTAGCTACTCTAGCTATCTACGATCGATCCTGCACTGCAACTGCAATGATCTGCAGTCTTGACAGCGAGGATGATGATGCCCTTGGCTACTTTTGCTCCCGAAAAGGGGCTAGCTTTGTTGCTGGGACTGGGAATCTGGGATATCACGATCCACTCGGGAATGCGTGCGGTCCGATCCGATCCTCTGTGGTGGTCTGTACGTACCTAGTACTGCCACGTACCCAACCATCATAGTGGAGGAGCCCTTTTTAGCTCTGTTGCTTTCTCTGTGTTTTGGAGTACTGTATTTATTTACTCGCTATGTTAAACTCTCCGTTTCCATTTCCACTTCCATTTCAGTTTATATGATATGATGGTCCAGTCCAGTGGTGCCTCGCAGATAGATGAGTCGCACTCTTGCATTCCATCTCGAAAGCCCCGCGTTGTCGTGTGATATTTTGTGTCTCCTGCCGGCCGTCTCGCTCGACGCTCGGCACGTCGCATGCATTTGTTTTTTTTTTTTTTTTTTTTCCTTCCTTCGCTATAGGCAACGACATGCGTTCACACTAGTTGTCACTAAACTTTTCAGGGAAGAGCGCGACGAGCTGTCATGCAACGGACTGGTGAGACGCACTCGTGGCGAGTTGTCTTGCGTGCAAACTATCATATCTACACCAACTAACGATGCCTTGCTTGCTCCGTGACTGACTGACTGAATCTGAATGAACGAGTAAAGTAAAAGCAGATGGATCCAATGCGTTTCTGTCAATCATCTGATCTGCATGCCGGTGCCGGACTGCTATTCGCCATGCATGCATCGTCCGGGATTCCTGCGAGCAAACTTTAAATCTGCTGCAGCCACGGTTGCAGCCGAGCACAGTGTGATAAAATTGTCATGGGAGAGATATATATTTTAATAGTATATCTCTTTGGTGCTATAAATAAATTGGAATAGTTTTACTAGTATAATTTGGTCAAACTCAAAATATTTTAGCAAAGAACACATGAATTGTATTCTTTTTAATTAGGAGGGGGGAGCATGCACACATAAAACCTCCGGTGGTACACTGTCGTCCCAATGATTGACCAGCTATTACACTTGTCTAAGCCATCATCAAGGGGACCGAAGGAAGGGGGAACACATGCCACCCAGGGCCAGCCGACGAACATTAGTCCACCGGCCGGTACCCGACACGAGAAAGAAAGGAAGAAACACAAGCAGAAAGGTAGTACAATATTAGCTAGCTGCTGCCACATGACTGGAGGACGATGTCTGGATCCCCTGCCGGGGGCCTATACTATCTGGCTATCTATATCTATCTATCAATCTCCTGGGTGCTGTGGCTGCCTTGCTCGCATTGCCTTGCATTGCCTTGGTCCGAGCGAGGAGCTAGCGATTTTTAGCACCAGGAGATGAGATGAGATCCGATCAGATCCTCCAACATGAACGCCGGCAGCGCTCAGGCGTTCGTCGCCGCGCCGCCGGTGTCCCTGCACAGCCTCGCCATGAGGCCGCGCTTCGGCACCGGGAACGGGCAGTAGGTCACGTCGTCGCTCGACCCCTTCACCTCCAGCCTGCCAAACAATGCCAACAAAGCACGGAATTAAACGTCATAATAGCTATAGATCGAAAAGCTAGCTAGCTGCCGATCGATCCCAAGAGGATGATATACGAGGAAATGGAAATGCATGCGTGGTGAATGATTAATTGTATGTACCTGTAGTTGGTGACGAGGCGGTGGATGAGGACGAGCATCTCGAGCTTGGCCAGGTCGTTGCCGGGGCACGCGTGCACGCCGCTCCCGAACGGCAGGAACGTGCCCGGCCGCGGCGACACCTGCGAACACGACGCACGCGTCAGTCCATGTTGCATTGCATATACAAAACGACGACTAATTCCCCTAGTTACTAACTAAGCCTGCTAATATATATATATATAATATATGTTTCATCATTCGTTCTCTAGCCTGCCAACAATGCAAAACAAGAGTTTTTTTTGCATTGCATGCGTGCTGGTGTGGCGACTACTGCTTGTCGTGTGGCCTGTCACTTGGCTGTGCGGTAACAAATAACAAAGCTAGAGCTAGAGGTGTCACTGGTGAGCGCTGTCTCTTGTCTCTCTCCCAACTGCAGGCCTGCCCCGTTGATTGGTCACTTACCCGGCCGTTTAACGAGTCTATGGAGTGTACCATATAACACGTACGAGTCAACAATGACTGTGCCGCCGGTTAATTGATGTCCTACCTACAAATAAAAAATTGAAATGTCCTTGACTTGAGTTGTCTGGTTGCAGTAGCAAACGACAACTGGTAGGTAGCTGATCGGCAAGGCAAGCAAGCCACACGAGAACACAGAGCTAGCTGTGGCCTCCCTCCCTACAGCACTAGCTAGTCTCTGCCCTCTGTTGTCTGTTGACAAGGACCTGTATTGTTAGTTTGTTACTGTTATGCAGGATATCCTAGTGATCGACCTAGTGCTTTTGCAACTCATCTTTCGGACAAGTCCTTTTATTGCTACGCAGTGATGCTACTGCTGACGTCATGCCAATGCCATGCCATGCAATCATCCAGACCCGACCGACCCCAGCCATGCATGCATTACCTCGAATCGGGAAGGCTCGAACTTAAGTGGATCCTTGAAGTAGTCCGGGCTGAAGTGCAGGTTCCTGAACAGAGGCATCACCTTCCACCCTTTGGGGATCAGGAATCCTGCAACACAAACAACAGTTAATCCAATGCCAAACAGACAGATCAGTACTATCAGTGCAATAATAATCAGTCCGTCCTGTCTCACTCGAATTAAGTAAAATTCAGAGGCGAAAAATAAATTAAAACTCGATAACTCATTATCTGGAGCTTTACAGATTAAACGCTGCAACTAATGCTCATGCATACTAAATAACCAAACCACTGCAGCACGTCCAGCGTCGTCGCCGGCTTTCCCTGTCTCATTGATTCCTGCAGTAATGCTGCCTACAGGAATGGAGTGGCGCAGCGGCCGCCGGTGCCGTCCGGCAAGGGCAGCAGCAGCAGGCACCAGGCAGCAGCACAGCCAAGACTCGAGGCCGCCTACTGCCTACACGAGAGGTGAAAAATGGACCGTCCCACGCCCAAAATCAACTCTTTGATGTAGCCGTGTTCATACAAACAGCCGACTAGCCGACTGTCTCCTTCTTGGTGGTCTTTTCAGGACTACTGTAATAAATAATGCCTAGCTCCCCCCTTTTAATGCTCTGAGGATTATATGCAAGAAGACGATGATTCAGCCACCTGGATGATGCTATAAATAGGATCTCGATCCGTATACATATATATCTTGTAATTTTATAAGCTCCGATCCTGAGGTTGATTTGACTCGACAAACAACTTGCATATATGAAAGAGTTTGTCAGGAACGTGCTTTCAAGCCCTTGTGAATTTTGTTGTCCATCCTTAGTTTTTTTTATAGAATATAGAATACAAGCAATTTTGGTCGTTTTCGTACTTGTTAGGACTATACTAGAAAAGATAGAGTAAATAAATTCTTGGTTCGGACTGCCATGCGTAAGAACTTTTCCACCTATGGCATGTTGATTGATTGTTCTACAACTGTGTTTGTCTTGCATGCATGACTTATTTCATGGTACTTATATAAGAGAGAAGCGCGTGAATTTTGCCAGGTTCTCAAATTTTTTTCCCTTTAAAAAAGCATCATGTCCTTGCATTGGGTGTGTGTGTGTGTACTACTACCTCATGCATCATTCATGGGTGTCTAAAGGCTCCATCTGGCTATAAAGTAGTTAACTTTGTTAGCACACTACAGCGTACACTGCTGCTGCTTCAGCACTCAAGGCAAGCGGCATGCCAGGCTGGGCGGGTACTGCTTCCATGTTCTACACGTGCTGCATGCCTTTGCAGTCCTTTTTTCATTATTTTTTCGAGCGAGAGGAAAGGACACGTACCTTGATACTGCACGTCCTGAACGGCCTCTCTGAACGTGAAGGCGATGATGCTCGCCATCCTCAGGCTCTCCAAGATCACCTGGAGACAGACAAGCAGTTTCACAAGTTACATTACGGACAAAAATGCAACAAGGCCTAATTAATGTATGTATGTAATTAAGGTTGTAATAACCTTAATTAGCTAGCTGAAACAAACCAAGAGCAAGGTTCCAAATGCATGGAAGCCCCATGTATTCCTCTGTGAGTCTGACAGAGATGTATGGTGGCTGCATAAGTTTACACGTCAGCAGACGTAACGTACCATGTGTGTTATGGTCATCCTCCTCGTCTGCGCCCACGTCAGCGACAGCCTCCCGCCGTCGTTCTCCTCGTAGACTGCCATCTGCTCCTCCTGCGAGTCGACACGGTGGCCGAGGCCAGGACAACGGTGACCACGACGGTTAGAACAACCAAACACCGATCGATCGAGCATTAGTTGTTGGTACTACTGCTATACCTACTACTACTACTACTACTTCACCAGACACTCTCGATCATCATATATATGTAGATGTAGTAGATCACCTTGACGGCTTCCAGAAGCTTCGGGTTGTCGTGGAGGAACTTGAGGATCCAGGTGAGCACGCTGGCCGTGGTGTCCTGCGCCGCGAACAGCACGCCGATGACGTTGTCGGCGATCTGGTCGTCCGAGAGCGCCGCCCCGCTGCCGTCGCGGTAGCGCATGAGGGAGTCCAGGAGGCCGTCGTCGCCGCCGCTCCGCCGCGCCCGCCGCTCCGCCAGGATGCCGCTCAGGATCGCGCCCAGCCGCCGCCTCGCCTGCATGCATGCATGCCTCGATCGGTTGGTGATATTGTAACGAAGAAACGAGCGCCATTGATGTGCCGGATACTACCTTGATGGCCTGGCTGTAGCTAGTGAAGGGGACGGGGATGGGGAAGCTGTTGTAGCCTTTCTCCACGACGAGGTAGTGCTTCCTCAGCTCCTCCTTCAAATGGTCGGCCAGCCGGCGGCCGAAGATGGTGACGACGCCGACGTCGAAGGTGAGCTGCAAAACAGGAAAAAGACAAGGGAGGGAGACCACAGTCAGGAACTACGGCAGGCACCGCCACGCGTCCACGCAACCGTACACTGCAAGAGAATGAATTGAAAGGCCGGCAGCACACGCATTGAGCTGCAGTTCCTTCCGGCCGGACGGACACATCTTTTTCTTTGGTGGGCGCTGCTGGCTGGCACGTACCGTCTTCATGGTCTGGAAGGTGCTGTTGACGCGGCCTTCCCACCCGCGGAGCGTGGCGGCGACGGCGGCCTCGACGTCGGGCACCAGGGCGCGGAGCGCGTCGGGGCCGAGCCAGCCCTGCACGAGGCGGCGCAGGCGGAGGTGGTAGTCGCCCTGGTGGAAGAAGAGCGCCTGCGCCCCGATCATGCGCTCCTTGCTCGGCGGATACGTCGGCTTGAACAGGTGCGCCTGCGACACCAGCACCGTCCGCGCCGCCTCCGGCCCGGCCAGGATCACGCACGGGCAGCCCAGCACGTGCGTCTTGAACACCTCGCCGTACCTGCATATATATGCGAGCCGGCACCGGCACCGGCACAGCCACAGACAGAGAATCAGCGATCCAAGTCGAAGATGATGATGGCAACATGTATGTTAGAATAATATTGCAGCAATGGCGGCTAGCAGCAATCGGAGGACACTTGTTGTAATACCTCTTGAGCCTGGAGGCGAAGAAAGTCTTTGGATTCTGGGAGTAGAGCTGGAGGGTCTCGCCGAGGAACGGCAGGCCCAGGGAGCCGGGAGGCAGCTTGCGACCCTCCTCCGTGGTGCCACCTTGGGTTTTTCTGGCACCGGCGGCCGTCTTTGCCGTCTGCGCGCCTCGAACAGCACCAACAGAGTGAGTGAAACGACGACGGAGATGCAAGCAGCAGCGAGGAAGAAAGCCATCATGTGGTACGGTGGCTAGGAAGAGTGATCCTCTCAAGATCAGAAGGCAGCCAAGTGCCTTCGCTGTACTTCCCTTTCGTATCCCAGTGTGATTTGCGCCTGTGGCGCTGTGGTGTTAGGCGAGAGGGACACGAGGGGAGCGATCTTGAGAGGATCTTCTTCCAAAGCCAAATGGTGGTGGAAGGGGGAGCCACATGTGTGGTATTTATAGGTCCGGGAGGGAAGTGGAGGGCCTCTATGAAAATAGCACTTATGTGGTCCTGATCACAATTTCTAAAATATTTGGGACATAGAAAATAAAATAGGCTAAAAGCAAAAAGATAAGGGACCATGAGTCATTAGAGCAACTCCAATATATAGTCCTACTCTATGTTTAGGGGCTAGGCAAAGAAATTGTACTCTAGCTACACACGTCTATTTCTAGAGCCATCTCGCTATCACTCTATATAACTGATTTTCGCCAACAGTATTTCAACGCTAGCTCTATTAATTTAAAACCAGATGATGAAAATCATTTCCGCCGACACAAAATTAAACTAAAAGCAGTGATGAAAAGTGCACGGTCTAGGAGCCCATCGAGGGGCATGGACTAGTGCCTCTCTCCCTCGCATGTCTTCCCCTATTATGCTTCTTCGCTATGGCCAACAGGCGGGGGGCCATGTGCCCACGTGTCGCAACACATGACTAGTGCTCAACTTCTTGTAGCTACCTGCGCTCTCTTCTTCCTTTGTTGTGCCTCTCATGTCTCTCTCCCTAATTCCCTCTTCATCCTTTATAGCTCCCTCTCATTTATCTCTCTTCTTGGCTCGAACCTTAGCTTGGGGCAATGGCGGCCCTAGACGTTCAATGTGACAGTAGCCCTAGAGTGGTAGCAGCCTTTAGCATCACTGTGGTGCTGGTCTAGTTGCCCACAGAGTGAGCACAACCTCCCTCCTCCTAGGCATGGAGATGACCCTTGATGCAATGGAAACACTCACTTGGCATGAAAATAGCCCTGGCGCATACTCTCCGTGAGGATGGCTCCACGACATGGGCATGGCCTCCCTAATTCTTGCAGTTGGTGCGCTAGATGGGCACCTCCTTTTGTGGTGTTTTTTACAATATTTTAATCACCGGTTCGTTCAAAATCCAATGATGATAGTAACTTATCACCACCTGTTGCAAACAAGTGGCAACAACATTGGTAATCATTGACAAGGGTGAAAACTAACAATGATGGGTTTTCTCTAGGTAGTGGTGATGAGCATCCTAGGATAGTCTATATCCCATAGTTGCTTTTCATCACAATGCTCCTGTTATCGACCAATTTTCCTTATCATCTCTAATCATCACTAACCTTGCTCCATCTACCTCTTGTCTGGTCTCCCTCATGCCATTCTCTACCTTTGGCCTTGCCACCATCACCATGACCATGTCTTCGAAGCAACACGACCCATTAACACTTGAAGAGGACACCTATGTCATAATCATAGGCGTTGTGGTCCTACACCTGCCCATGTTCTACGATGCAAAGCTCGAGATTCTAAATGGTAGCCACTAACACAACTTGGTTCACTCCACCATGCTTCGCTCACTATCCTTCCTCACCATGCCTGCCAAATCCATCGTCAGCGAAGTGTAGGTGCTCCTAGGGAGGAAGAGGCCCGAGCATACGACAAAGGACAATATAGATGCGATGGGCAGGAATTTGTATAGAAAGAAAGAAAAGAAAAGAAAAAAATGTTGACCCAATGATAGGTGGGACCTAGGGTCCCATGTATGGGATTGTACTAAAAATAACTCAAAGAGCCAAAAGTAAGGGTTGTTGCTAGATTGGACAGGTGATTGTAGGGCCCTAGACAATGGCCCCTTATTTTTAAGGATACTATTGTAGTTGCTTTTAAGCTATTAAATTCTTAGTAAGTTTATAAATTTTAAAAATTTGAGGTACTTTTTATCTATGCACTTATCAGGGATTCATATGACTTAATTAACTTCTTATATGATATGAAGTTGTTATTTACCAAGCACACAAAAATAAAAAGTTTTAGGCAATACTATTGAATCAAATCTAGCTACCTATATTGTGTCTTCGATCTTTCAACCATGTGTGTGCCATTGCAAGTCGATTTCATCCCCACCTTTAGCCGTCCACCAATGCCATGGTGCCTTTAACCCCATTGTTCTCATATCTAGTTATCTACCACCACCTATAATCAGTGGCTCGTATTATATATATCCTATCATTGAGTCACCCACTTCTCTCCTGCTAAAAAGCATGTCTCCTCTATATATACTGCTAGTAACCTCAAGAGCCTTAACACCTAAACCCTAGTAATTACTTTGTGTTATTTCATCATCTAAAAACTTCGAAGATTTTAGGCGTTGAGAAATAGGCATTATGTATATGTCATATGTCAAGCTCGCTTCATGTAGATATTTAAATGAAGAAAACTAGTGGAGATTAATATTGCATTTCTCCTATTTTTTGCTTAGGCAATACAACCTATAGATGTCCATATGCGCTACACAACATGGCATGACCCTAGCAAGATTAGGCTTGGCTTAATTACATTGTTGCTGACACAACATGAAGTGTTCATGAGAGGCGCTCATCATTCTAGAGCTTGAAGATGGGGACGATTGCAAGGTGATGGTTGCTTGAAAATCTAGGCAAGGGGCACCTCTTGGCGAAGGCAAGGTGAAATTATTAATCCATTGGGACATGGGAGCATGCACTAGCCATCGAGCTTTAAGTCAATTGGATAGGAGGGGAGCACCAGAGTTAGAGTTATGGCGAAGGGTATAGGGCATATCAGGAGGGAGAGGAAGAGAGAGGAGTGGTAAGATGCGAAGCACAAGGCGGTTAGGACTGCATGCAGTGTGAGCATGACTATGTGAGCGGTGTCTAGATAGTTAGGGTTAGGTCTAAGGGAGATATATATACAAGGTATAAGGTTTGTGCTCAGGTTGGCACACTGGGCTGCCTCTTTGGCCCATGATAGTCTGGACCCAAGGTCAATTAGGTCATGCCATTCGTGGGCTGAGCCTTGTGCTAGATATATTTTTCCATCTGTTCAACCCATGTTTAACCCAAAATAAAGAACTCACATGCTACTTGATAGCATTGTCACACATATTTTGTTGATTTCTCTCTATCCAATAACTTCTATAAGTAGCTACTCCGACCCAATTGCTTCACAGGTTCATACATTGTTAGAAGTTTTAGAAGACCTTCCTTCACGAGGCCCTCTCTATCACACATCACACCATTCGATAGCGTATATTACGTGTGCATATTTTGTCGGTTTCTCTCTCCACCAAGTAACCTCTACAAATATCCGCACCTACTCGATGCCTTCACATCGTCTACGCTATATCACAATTTTTTGTTACTCTAGAGAAGCTTTCCTCCTTCCTTCCCTTATCTCCATACCCTGCCCTCTCCCCATCATCCACTAGCCTTCGTCACTGCCACCACCTATGTGCCAACTTCAATCTAGCGAAAAAGCAAGAAGCAGCGAAGGCTTCATGGGAAGGCTAATCAGAGAAAGGTTCTAGAGTATTAGTTTCTTGAGCAATCATAGTGCAATATGAGAGGGTATGCATGTGTTTGCTAGAGCATTGGTGGTCACATATGAACGATAATATCGATTGCAACAGAGGTGGTCATTGGACATCTACCAGGTTTTAGTCTTATACTTCTTGTTTATATATTTTCTTAAAAATGATTTTATGGTGTGCATGTGTTGTGCAATGTTTGATCAAGGTAGTTTTAGTAGTTTCTAAATCTTGCACGCCATATAGATCTCGCCTTTCTTGTACCATCTTGGTGTTCAAGGATGTGCTACACCTTCTTCTTTGCTTCTCTTTCCTTATTTTCCTAAGAGTAAAGTTTAAATATGGTCCCGCAAATCCCTTTTTCTTGTTACATGCAGGCCACTAAATTTATGAAAATAAGGTTTCAACCCGCTAACATTTTCAAGGGATTGATGAGAGGTCTCCCATCTATTATCTCCTCGCTTATGTTACATGCTGATTATGCGGTTAGTTGCTGCCCCATTTATGCACCTCTTCTACTCTTTTCTCTTTAATTGCATCCATGACCGGCTAGATGACACCCCTATATTGTATCTTCTCTCTTATAAAGAGGGAAATGTCCAGGTGACTATGGTATAACATATTCAACATGCCACATAGATGATGAGGTAATGATACGAAGACTTGGACTTCTCTTGAATTACTTAACAAAGTTTAGTGGCTTAAAAAGTGTATTTCTCAAAAATTTAGGGCCTAGGTGTAATAGTGGAAAAAGAAAATTTAGTGGCTTAAAAGTGTATTTCTAAAAGACTTAGGGGCCTAGGTGTGATAGGGGGAAAAAGTATTGTTGCTAGTGTCCTTTATGCGTATTGAAAATTATCTACATCATTTCCCATATTATATTTATCAAAAAACACGTCTTGAAATCTATCTATCCATCCACAATTTGTCCCATCTATAAAAGAGATACATGTAGCACACTTTCTATTCATCAGATATATTCCATGGAGTCACACGCATTCTTCTTTTAATTTGTTTGTACGTAGTACCGTGGAGTTGACCAACCATAAAGCCCGGTTGGCGATTTCACGCATGGGCTCGTGGCAACTTTTGCCCACCACCTTTTGTATGATAGGGCAGAGAACCGTCGCCTTATTAGCGGTGCCAGCATGATGCATTGCCATTTATCTTGCACGTAAGCTCTACCCTTTCATGCCCACACAATTAAGTAATTAATAAACCGCCCGGCCGTCCGCCTGCCATCCTTCGCATGCCGCTGCTTTGCCATTTATCTTGCACGTAAGCTAGCTCTGCGCCTTGCATGGCCACAAGTAAACTGGCCGTGCAGGCAAGCACACCTTTTTTTCCTGGTCACACGTCAACAAGCAGATCTATATATCCATGCAAACCTGAGTTCACATCATGCATGCATGCATGTCTCGAGGCCGTGCGTAGAGAAAGAAAGATCAGTTCTGATAGCATACGTGTGCATGCGTGCATTCTTGATAAATGCATTTTGGCTTTGTTTTTCCCAAAAGTCTCGAGAGGCCGCACTTGCATAGAGATAGAGAGATAGCTAGCAAGATCAGTTGCAATAGCTAGCAAACGTGTGTGCATGCATCCTTGATAAATGCATTTTGGCTTTGTTTTCCCCAAAAGTAGTCTGGCTTTACATACATATAAGGTTCAAAGAGTTTATGCAACACTCCACGTACATTGTAGAAATTGTTCGGTAGAAGTCACGTTAGCACTGCCGTGCCGTCGTCGGTCGTGGCCGGGATAGACAAACGGCCGGGCCGGCCGGGGACTCCACCAGAGACAGACAGAGAGCCGCGTTGGCTGAGCGCATGCATACATAGAATTGTTCCAAGCTCCAAACACGGCCGAAATCAGTTCTTGTTGAGCCTCTGTCAAAAGTGAGGTGAACAATCCAAAGTTCCGTTGTCGCACCCGATCCACACGACACATAGACAGATAGATGAAAGATGACAATGGATGCAAGCAAGATACAGCGTCACAGGTCGGAAGCTTAGCGGCGACCTACTCATCTTTATGGACCGAAAGCCATGCCGATCTGCAGCTAGCGCTATTTCCTCGCAACAGACGCCACGCACACGCATCATTTTACCACGCCACGCACCACCAGGTGCTCCGGCAGCGGCCGCGCGCGCCCGGCCGGCCTCCGTCCGTTCCAATTCCAGCGCACGCCACGCCACGCCACGCCACGCCATGCCAGCATGCATCGTCAAAAACGAGAACGTAATCGCTTATGCCATCGGGGGTGATCGAGAAACTAAACTACAAGGCGGACCACGCACACGGCACATTCACTCCCCCGGCGTTTACGAAGTTATGACCCCCGGCATTGCGGCTGGTTCGCTGTTGACGGTTGAAGGCTTGAAGCCATGAAGCGATCGCCGAAAACAGGTGGCGAGCTCGCGGGCAACCAAGTGTCAGGCCGTGGCCACGGCGCGCGTGGCGCCGGATCGGA
Organism: Chrysopogon serrulatus; assembly: GCA_015844335.1. Taxonomy (NCBI): domain Eukaryota; kingdom Viridiplantae; phylum Streptophyta; class Magnoliopsida; order Poales; family Poaceae; genus Chrysopogon; species Chrysopogon serrulatus. The sequence goes on from JADLZL010007183.1 coordinate 71,921, forward strand.
GAGCGACAGCTAGCGCGATCCGGCCGCGTGCCGGCAACGACAACTGCCTGCCGCCCGCGAGGCCGCGACCCGGCCACGAGCCCCAGGCCAATCGCGTGCCACCGTGTGGCCGCAGCATCAGGAGTTGGTGCCGGTTTGGAGATACTATGCGTACGGTGCCCCCGGTTTCAAATTTGGGATTTAGAAACCAGGGAAATTTTCGTTGGGGGCTGTCCCATAATTCCACCTCTCGTGCGTGGTCCAGACATGTTTGACTTCGCATGCGAAAACTGGTTGGTACCCACGGTCAGCGCTTGACATTTCTGAACTGGTCGGGATATATATCCGCTTCATCTCAGCCGCCGCAGTGCTTATTTGCATTATTGCATTAATTGCATGCGTGTCAAGGAGATGAAGGTAGACAGTCACGAAAGTTTTGGTCCTTCTTTTTTTTTTTTGCGTTTTCTATGCGAATTCAAATGAAAGCCCGCTAGGAATTTACATTGACCGGCCAGAGCTGGTTTCGTATAGGATAGGATGCAAAAAGGTCGTACAACGTGTAGCGTCGCAGCTGCACCACGTGCCACGTATATATGTGTGTCAAACTGGAATGAACTCATCCATGGAATACCAAGCCGGGTGATGCAGTGAACATGTAGATATACTAACAACGGGTCTCATCAACCATTTTCACAAATGAAGCATTTTATGTTTTTGCACTGACTATGCATGCACCTGATGACGCCTACCAAATATATAACTATACTATATACTTGGTCCATTAGTTTTTTTTTTTGTTAAGACACGACTTGTATGTAAATTAGACTATGCATATGTTGATTTTTCACTGAAGTCAGGGTTTGACATTGATTAGATTGAAAATACTCGTGGAAACTACACAATTTTATATTTATTATTACATAAAAAATAGTATGAGCGCTGACTATCTAATCAATTTCGTATAAAACGATCGAATTCAGAGTTAGCCGTGTTCGAACCAACCGCGGGGGTGAACATAGGGGGGGGGGGTGTGATGAGTGTACTCTTATCTTAGTATAATGAACATAGTCTATGATGTCTTTTTTTTTAAAAAAAAAAACGAAATATGATGTGTGTACTCTTCGAATCTTAGTATAATGTAACATAATATAGCCATGATACTCTTTTTTTTAAAAAAACGAAATATGAAGTGCATTTCTCAAAGTGGCTAGGCCTTTGATAAGCATCGACGCCGGTTCAATACACCTCTTTTGTTAGATGAGAACACCCATGCAACTGCGTTCTATACGTGTGCTATTAATGCCGCTCGAGCGCCCAAGCGGGAGGGGCATCTACGTCAATAACGGAGCCAGGGCGACTTCCTTTTCGCCGATTTCCTGGCCTTGAGTCATCGGAGGGAGTACTCTATAAGATCTCGTTAATAATTATCTCTGCGCGTGGCCTTGAGTCATCAGGAGTTGAAGTGTGTACAAGGTTCTGCCTGACGTGGCCTGGGAAGTCGACCTTGCGCGCTCGTGGATCAGATGAAAATTCAAGATGGTTCCTCTTGTATTCTCTGTGAGAATTCGAGGTAAACTTGAGGATTTTGCATTGACTGCATGGTTTTTTAGATAGGTGGCACAACCATTGTGAGACCTTATTAATAATCAAATTGTGAGACCTTAATAAAATTGTGCACCAGTCTTTTAGTTTCATGTTGCATACAAATATCTTGCATTGCATATAAAATTATATTTTTTAAGTTAAGAAAATTTAAAAGATCTGGACAGAAAGTAGTTATATGCTCCAGACACATTATTGATATCGAAACACTATTATTTGAGAGTTTTTGGGTGAAAGCTCATTATTGTAGACCTAACACGAATTATGGAATTTGAAGTATTTCAATATCTTTGCTTTAATGAGTGGACAATACATTGTAAACATTTTTAGGCTAAAATTTGGAGAAACTCAAATTTATGTGGAAGGAAATCTGCTATGTATCATGTGTGTTGCAGTTTAAATGGGCCACGAAATCCAAAGTCTGCATGGGCTAGAATCATATTTGACATATGTATTAATAAATGTGGATATATTTAGTATCTATATCAATTTAAAATTTCTTATCTCTGTTATTTTTTGAGACACTACCCATACAGATACTCTGCTGTCTCTAAGCTGGCAGTGATAGGTTTTACCAATTGCTCTATTCTTGAGTACCTATATAAAATTCTTGTTGTGGTCTATGTGTTATGATGTTACGAGTCTAGAATTTAGCTTACCAATTTTGTTCATAGTAGTAGTTACAATTTTTTCTATCCATATTTGAAATTGAAACTCTAATGCTTACTGCAACTTTTATTCAAAGTATTTCAGGCAATATCAGTACAAGGATATACATCCTATCCCCTATTTTTCCACCGAGGTTTTTCAAATGGGTACTCAAGGCAAATTATGTCATATATTCTATTTATACTATACTATACTATACGATTTTTTAAAGATTTCTTTCAAAAAAAGATTTTTTTAAAGATATCAGACATATTATTTCTCCTCATATTTCCCCATGACATTTTGGAAAGATACCAATTGTGATCAACAGATTATACTACTGTCATATAGACTTGTTTATAGATATCCCCTTTTAAGGTCTTCTCAAATGAGTTTATAACATTTCGAATTTTAGTGGCATATTAAATACTTCTCTTTCTTTCTTTTCTATTGGGTTTTAGAGGAGTTATTAAATAATTGAATTGAAGGATGAGCGGACGAAGCGATTAGCAAGTTGATCAAATGAGTTTGTTAGAATTAATTAATTAATTAGTGATCAATTAGCACAATAATATGTCATCAGGCGTTTGCTAATGATGGTGAGCCCTAACCATACTCGGGCCTATCCCGCGATGGACCAGGTTGTTTATCAAAATATCAGAGAATCATTCTTTCAATCTTCAGTATTTATTCATTCTAATTTCAATAAAATCCAACTGCTTGCCTACACTATACCCCTACCAGGAGTCCAGGACAAGCAATGATTTTCCTGATCGACACCGTGATGCCGTTCATGCGGGCGGATGTGGCACGGACTGCGACGGATGTACCACTTGATGATTTGAATCCATACGTGTTGCCGCTGTCAAATCAGGTGCATTCGTGTATCGTATCACCAGAGATGCCCTCGTGCTACGGAGCTATAGTAGTTGCACATGAAGTTTCGCGTCGATTTGGGGCAAGAGGAACAGGGACTTGACCATCGGTACGGTCGGCAAGCGTGTTGACGTGTCGCCGCCATCACCAGATCTTAGACCATCCGCACTGGGGAACTCTAAAGCCAAACGGTACGCATATACCGTCCGCCACGGCGGACGGAGGAGCCGCAGCGGCGAACTCTATCCCGCACGGCAAGCGCTCGGATTGCCGTCGTTTTACGTGAGCTTAGTATCGGTACAATATACTATTTAACAAATAATTTCTGAATCGTCGGCAATGGTCGCGAGGCCTTGTTTGGCCGCGCCCACGCCTCCGCGCTCGCCCGCCACCGCACTGGGAGAGGGCGTGCCATGGCCGGAGGGCCGCGCCGCTCGCCCGCCACCGCCCGCCCGCCACGACCCGGCCGAATGGATAACGATGGGAAAAGGAAAGGAAAGAGAAAAGGGGAAAAAGAAAAAAGGAAAAAAGTGGACAAGTGGGTCCCACAGCGTATAGAGTATGATATAGAGAATGAATGAGTGCGGGAGATTTAGATATAGAGGCGAGAATCTTGATGATCAGGATGTATAGAGAGTGAAAATAGAGTACGATGAGTGCGGATAGCCTTAGGAGTGGTGTTTATGAGTTGAGTTTTCAACAACTATTTCTGAAATAATGTCTGATAATGAGGCTCACCATCGGTGTGCTTCCATCGGTTATAGTGGTTTTAAATTTATTAAATAGGCTTCACTATCATCATGTCCTCCCTGTGTTTAAGAACATATCGCATACAGATCCTGTTTGAAGCTGCTTAGATAAGAGACAAGTAAGGACAAACACCATCCCGCTCAGTGGTGGAAACCGTGGAACCAACGATTTAATTTGAATTAAAGGGGTCCAGACAAATATGACGATACGTTTAAACGTGATATATATACAATATACTAATTATAAGTTTCAATAGCTTCTTTAATGTTTTATATATGTAGTTAGTACCCATAACAAAAAAAATATAGTATTATGATGAAATACATGGGTGAATTGGTGGCTTGGTGTGCTATAAATTATAAATTTTTCAAAGGCATTAAAAATTGTTACACAGTGTTTGGGGGCCACGACCTCTACTAGCCCCTAGTTTCATCGGTGATCCCACCTACTATAAGTAGATTTGTTTATCCCACTTAGCACAAGCACAGGAGTGAAGGTGATGGCAACCGTGGAGGCGCCCCGAGGCGTGGATGCAGGGGTGGGTGCATTGGCTGTGGAGGCGCTCGAGGTGTGACAAAACTGTGGGAGGTGCTTGAGGCATCACAAGATCGACGCGTGGAGAAGAAAGGGGTCCTACAAAATGGATGCAAATGCTAGCAACGTGACATTAGTTGAAAATTCAATCATATGGAAGGGTGGCTTCCACCATAAAAAACCTAATTAACTGAGCTTTGCTTACTACTTAGTTTCCTGTTATTAGATTGATCTGTTAGCCTTATTAGTAAAAAGTAAGTGAAACTTTTTAGCCAAAATTTGTCCCTACTATAAAAATGGTTTTTAAAGACATCTTTTTGTTAAGAGACGGTTGAATTGAGAACTATCTATAGAAAAGATTTGGAGACAACACAATATCTAGAAATGGAGTGTTCAAAAAAAAAAATATCTAGAAATGGAACTTTTGTGTTGTCCCAAAGACTTTTGTGTTGTCCCAATAGATAGTTTTCTTCTATAGCTAAAATATTTTCTTCTAGAGATTATCATCTATTCCCAAGCAGCCCCGCGCACGTATCAGGGGTGCAGCCTAACGGGTTTGGATACGATCCACCAGGAGTCGTACGTTGGACTGGATAGCTGCTCCGCCGGAAAATTAGGATCTGACGATGGTACTGAATTTTATTATGTACGTACAAACTTTTAGTATGTGTGAGTACATATATTTTAGCTAGGTACAGACGCACAGTATGCATGCATACTAAAACAGAATAGGTATGTCCGTATACTCAACAGACGCACGGTACTTGCGGCTCTAGGTTTCTGTAGATACTTTTCTATTAGAAAGTATGTCCATATACATTAAGACAAGACTAGTACGTGTACATGCTAGGGAGTATACTAGTACGTGTACATGCTAGGGAGTATGCGTTCATACTTTTTTATTGGAATATGTGTACATGTAGCTGTGTGAGATTTTAGATGAGAGAGTATGTATGTATACCAGAGTTTTTGGAGTATTTGTGCATACCTTCAAGACAATGAGCTAGTATGTGTACATACCATAGAGAAGTTAATATCTTTCAGTGGCATACATATATTTCCAATACGTGTAGAGTAGTCTTGATTTTTTTTTACATGGAAAATTTACATACATCATTTGTGGTAGTACGTACACGTACATGCAGACAAGGAGTTTGTGTACATATACCATAAAAATTAAAATCAGATCATATCAGTGGTGGTACGTACGTAGACCTCTAATCCAAAGAAAAGTGTATCGGCTGATACTATATCATCTAAAAAATAAGAAAATAGTATTATTACATTCCTGCAGATCTTTTCCTGGTAGATTCACAGATAATGAATTGTTCTTTGATTTGGAAAATGAAAAAAGGAGAGAGGAGCAGCCTGCAAATAACCAGTTTATTCCAGATTAGAAAGGAAATAATCAGAGCATATAAGGAAATATTCAGAGCATATATGGATAAATAATATACTGCGTTAACTTGATGCAGATCTAATTTTCACCTGGTTCATGTCATCAGCAGCGCCGGAGAGGAGATCCACCATGCGTGACGCGTCATTAACAATTAATAGCGGTAGCAAACAAGAGTGCAGATTCGCCGTCTCCAAAGGAGATTGTGGCAAGCAGATCATGGCAGCAGATAATGACGGCTGCTGCAAGAGATGACAAAAAAGATCAATGGGAACTGGATCAGATTTGCATGTACAGATTATGTTTTTTTTTTGAGGGAACAGGAGGAGCCAGGGGCTCCTACTGAAATATATTAAAAAAGAGAACCAGAAAACAGGTACAAGTCAAAAAGAAAAAGGGGAACCAAAGCAAAGAGAAGAGCTAAAACTAAAACTGAAACTAAACTAAAACTACAGGAGGAGGATCAGGGTACATCAAAGGATAGGAAGAAATCCCAGGGTATTACAAATTTGTACTTATCCATAAATCAAAATGAGGTAAAACTGAAGCTTTAGTTCTGTGTAGTAGCAAAGTGGCTTCTTCGTAGATGTATCTCTTGATTATGTTCCTCTTTAATTTGCCATGGTTCGATCCGCCGAGAAGCGAAACTGATTTGATGCCCAGTTCCTACAAATTCTAGATCGACAAGAATGTATCACCGATAGGTTAGGAAAACAATTTGATTTTGCCTACTCAAATCAATACCAGTAACACGGATTGTCTAGCATGAACAGAGAAGACACTGCAGACTGGTTTCTCAGAGGGGGATCACGAGTGGCGAGGCCGCAGTTTGGACATCGGCGTGCTCGCGTGGCCGGCGCGCCCCACTTGACGGAGGCGGCGCTCGCAGCTCCGGTGGGGACTGAAGGTGGCGGCGGCCGCTGCTTGGAGCCGGGGACGGGCTGACCCTGCTTCCGCTCGATGCAGCGCCGTAGGCCGGCGGCGGCGCCCTCTACGCGGTAGTGACGACGAACTACGGAACTAGATGAGAACGGAGGCTATCGTGGGATGTGAATGAATTTGAAATCTAATCTAGCAAGTCGAGCGGAGGGATAATTGATTAAAAATCATTTACTCGGTGAATGACTAAATACCCACCCGTACTATGCGCAGTAGATGGTATTTGCGCTTTATCAGGTTTAATCGGTTTTGACCCGCTAAGAGTAGTAACGCGTGGGCAGCAGTATATAGACAGAAACACAGTGTCAGGAGGAAGGAGTACCTACTCCTAGGGAGTACAAAAAATTTATCTATATATATATATATATATATATATATATATATATATATATATATATAGGGAAGGTATTCCCTACCCCGGTAGTATCTACTCTTACGTAACGCCGTGAGACTATGTAACGGTGTTTTAGTCGGGTTCGTTAATTACTCTGACCAACCGAGTATACGGTGGGGTGGTATACAGTATTTAAATTTTTTTGAAATCGTCCATGCGGTGCATGCATCTGCGACCTGCATGTACGGATATACACACATACTATGGTTACGCACGCCTATAGAGTTTATACATTATTTTATTATGCAAAGAGTATATTGATTAAAGTATTCTCACATACACACACTTTCAGAGTATGTAGACATATCTTTTTTATATTTGTTAATTATCAAGTAACAGTATGTTCACATACGCACATTTTAGTAGTATATATATGTATGCATACTTTTTTAAAAGGAGTATGCATACATATATACTAAATGCAATAGTATGTATATATATGCGTGTACGTAATTCAGATTTGATTATCATTACGTACCAAAGTTCAAATTTGAGTATGAGCAGATACACGATTCAGAAATGAGTATTACTGTATACCAAAGTTTTATACATGAGTATGATAATATACACGATTTAAATCTGAGTATCATTGTATACCAAGTTGTGGATGAAGTACCACTGTATACTTTTCTTCCATTTTTTCAAATAATCCAAATTGACATGAGAAAAAAAAATACAAACTTTCAATCAAATCTGAATAAAATATTGATAGAAAAAAATCTCTTGAGCAATCTTTAATATTGAAATTTATTCAACAGGATTAGCAAGGGTTTCTCAATTTTTAATGCCCAAACCTCAAAATAGTGATCCGAGTAGTGCATCTACTGCAATCAAGCTAAAAATTATGAACAAAACTGGATTAGGACTAAAAATCCCAGTATTACATAGTCCACTAATGCAAATTCGATCTTGCACCTACTCAGAACTATGATCTTGAGCTGCTGTATAAATTTCTCCTATTACTTCTTCACATCATGAACGCCACTTGCGAAGCTTGTCTTCAACATCTGCACGTACCTCTGCACCATTATTCTCTATCTCCTCCTCACTTGCCATAACGGCGGCGTCTCGCGTCGAGGGCAAAAGAAGGCGCATGGCCGTATTACCGATGACTAGCTTGGCTGGCTTTGCTGCATCTGGCGTGTGACCAAAGATCTATCTTTCTTGATACTTGCCTGGTATGGTAGATGCAGAGGGATAGCATCGACGTCGGCCGAATGTCACGCCTGTTGCAAGAAAAAAAAAAAAAAAGATTTTGCGAGTTCGATTCAGAAACTAGCGTCCAGATTGGACTGAAGACCAACAACAAAACAAGCAAAATTACGTAATATGGAGGAGGATACATACCCACGTACACATGCATATGTCACGCCGCCGGCAGAGACAAGAGCGGTGGCCAAGCCTCCAGTCCTCCATTATTGCGTTTATGTTGGTGGGCGTGGCGGCGGCCACCTCGACGATCACCCTGATGCAAATAGGGCTGAAAAGAAATGGATCCGATTAGATAAAGATATAACCATAGGTGCAACTGGAGTTAAGATCCGAAAAAACTGCAAAAGTAATCTGCTCCTCCGATGATTATTTATAATTAATATTCATCATGTACTTAATTCACGTATATACTCGTGCCATCCGCATGCCGTTAGCTCCGTTGGGCACCACACCATGGTCCGTTAATAACAGTGCGTGGAATACATTGGAAGGAGGCAGGAGTAGCTACTCCTAGGGAGTAGAAAAGAATTTCCCTATATATATATATATATATATATATATATATCAAAGTTGTGTAGTCTACAACCAAACTTAAACTTTATAGCTAAAATATATTTACGGTTAAAACTTCATGATCCCAAATATTCAATACAAGCTTCACTAATGTTAATAAAGATAGGATCATTCACTTTATTACATGTGTGATTGTGTAGTCGAGTGGTAGGCAAGTGATCCTAAGAGTTCAAATTCTCAGGACCGAATATGTATACTCATATTTGGCATGAAAAATCTGGTGCCCCAGATTAAAAGACGATATTATGATATTATGATCATTTTTTTAGCAACACCTTGAAAAGACTTGGCGATAGATCTCGAGAGAAGGAATCTCGTTATTGATCAACACATACTCTGTTATTAGAAAACAATAAAGTTAAATTCTAAAATATATCTAGAAAACTGTGACCGTGTGTGGACAATTGTCTTCCACCTATAATATCGTCTTTTTTTCTTTTTTTGTGGGGACTATAATAATATCGTCTTTGATAGGCAAACCTAATCACAAAATGGACGAAGCTAGTTTAGGCTACCCGCACTCGTCCTACCCTATATTAATCATCCTCTAAAAGAAATCTTTTATCCTGATCATCAAAATTTCATCCTCTACTAATTTTTTCCGCACCCATCTATGTTCTATATCATTCTCTATCCTAACTAGGGCCCACACGTCATACACATCTTTCACACCCCTTCTCTCCCCTCTCCCTCCCACATGGTTGCCCCCGCAGCGGTTTGTACCGGACGTCCGCTGATACGCAATATTTGGTGGACGCCGCTTGCACCGCGTAACGTTTCCAGGAACCGCTGCAGCTCTCCATCCGGGATATAGCTCTTGCAGGATGTGGTTGCGGACCTGGGTGCAGACAGTCTTAGTATACTATCTGCGTTTACAGCTCCGGCCGGTCAAGAAGACTGGATATAGCTAGCTAACAATTAATCCATGATCCATCAACAGTACCTGAGATTCGGCCGGCCGTGTATAGAAGACCAGCGGCCAGCAGAAGCGGCGGCGTCCTCTCTTGGCGCCGTCCTGGTGAAAAGGTTGTTCCTGTAGGCACGAAAGCTCCATTCTCGAACTGCATTCGCCGATAGCTGATAGATCTCGACGGCCGCCGTACTGACGTCGGCGTCACCGAGCTCGTCACGACGCCCGGCCGAGAGCTCGCGACCCCTCTAGAACCCAAGCAAAGTTTTCATTTGTCCCACGGTAACGTCATTTTGTGTGGTCTCATGCGCAGGCCGGCCGGACAGTGAAAACTTATTTAAAAATTTTATATAAATTATAAAATAAATAAATTATTATCAAAAATTGATAAAAAACACGCACTGAAGAAGATGGCGAAAATGCAGGTACACATACCTCGGCATCTACGAGCCCCTTACGTTCGTGTATGTAGTTACAAGTCTGCAACTTGCAGACGTTTTACTATTCATCACAAATTGATTGACACATCACACAGGACCATGACGAAGACGACCCCGCCAGAGCCGCCCCTGGCCACACGTCTCACGGCGGCGACCCCGGATTTTTGTCATGTCCACGCATGCGCGACCGCGACGGTACGGCAGCGCCGGCTCGATCGCCCCGTCGCCATCTCCCTCATCCAACTTGCAGGCGCGCGCGCGCGCGCTCCTTCTGCCCCGTGCCAATGCGCCGCCACCAGAGAGAGCACGCGGCCGGCGCAGCTGCTCGCCGCGCTGCGCCGATCGAGCCGAAGCCGTCGTGTGCAGGGGCGATCGGTGATTGTAGCGTTACCCTACGACGACGCGCTGGCTGGGCTGCGGGCTACCGCACGTTCCGCGAGGTAGGGCGGCGGGCGCAAGGCAATGTCGGCGTCCTGCGCGCCACGAGAGCACCGGTCCCGGCCCGGCCATTGCATTGGCTCGCCCCGTCGTCGCCGTCGGTTCGTTTTCCGGTGACACTGTTGGTCTATGTGGACGCGTCGTCGTCGGTTTGGGATTTGGAATCGGCGTAGCGTGCGTTGTTGGCCTAATGGCCTGGTAATCTCACGCGACAGGGACGAGACCGATGGGTCTGGCCGGGCCTTTGCGACGTCCTTCTTTCCACGAATCCACGGACTGTTCTGGGCTCCTGGCATCGATCAACATTTTTCGTGAACACCAGCTAGATAAGATCAAGGAGAGCACGGAGTTTGAGTGTAACACGCTCACTACTAAAAAACGATCTTTATTTTTTAGGGGAAATTTGCTCCTGGACATCTCAAAAGGCGCAAATTAGCTAATGCACACATTCATTTTCGATATTTGCCAGAAGATATCACGGTTTCGTGTAATTAAGCCAATGGACATCAAGCCTAATTAATTTTTTTTATAAAATAGATATAAAATCATATAAGTGCCAGAAAATTATACTATAAATCTTCTACATTCTACATGATGAGAACTACAGAGTAAAAATATTGTTTTGCACTGAAATGACTATTTTGCCCCTTTTCATAAATAGACAAAGATAACCATGGTTAATTTGCTAATATGCTTGTAGGACACCAAAAATCTTGAAAAAAAAATCATAGAATGAGTACATCAATAAATCTTAACAATGCTAAAAATATTAGCTCAAAGAAATAAAGTTTATACTTGTATATTTAGTATGGCTGAGTTGTAGATTTATCAGCTGTGAAGCTTAATTGATATATTAAACTTTGTTATTTTGATCTGATATTTTTTCACAGACATGATTTGGTGATGTATGCATTTTGTGATTTTTTCAGTATTTTTAGTATCTTACAAATATATTAACTAATTGACCATGGTTATCTTTGTCTATTTATGAAGAGGGTCAAAATGATCATTTCAGTGCAAAATAATATTTTTACTTTGTAGTTCTCATCATGTAGTGTGTAGAAGATTTTATAGCATAATTTTTTGGCACTTATATAATTTTATATCTTTTTAATAATGTTTGATTAGGCTTGATGTCTATTGGCCCAATTGCACAAAATCGTTGTGTCTTCTAGCAAATATTAAAAGTGGATGTGTGCACCAGCCAATTTGTAATTTTTGGGATATCCAGGAGCAAATTTCCGCTTTTTTATTAGGGACGGCTCTATATTAAACCGTCCCTATAAATGGTGATCAAACGAACCGCCCCCTACAAATCCATTTATGGGGGCGGTTGGTGTTATGAGCCTCTCTACAAATGTCTTGATTTGTACGAGTGGCTCTATATCCAGCAATCTCTATAAATCCGATTTATAAGGGGCGGTTCTATACTGAAGCATCCCTACAAATAGGTATCGAATATAAAAAATAAAGCACTAAAATTTGATTTTTAAATGGTTTTGGATAGAGAAATGATCAAAATAAAAGTTATAGATCTCGAAAAGTTATGTAACTTTGATATTTACAACTTTTTCATTCAAGATCATTTTGTACTCCAAAATTCAGTTTGAACTTCAACTTTGAAATTTAGTGTGTTTCTGAAGAACTCTGAATTCTCTTTTTAATCTTCATGAAAAAGGCTTCGATGAGCCTTAGGTGGTGGCTGCCTAGCGAGGCCTTCCTCCTATTAAAAAAAAAGTTTTTGCTATTTTTTATAATTTTTTTGTAAAATTTAGAAATTGATTTGTAGGGACGGTTAGATATTGAACCGCCCCAACAAATCGCTAACCGTCTTTACAAATTGATTTGTAGGGACGGCTAACCAACCGTCCCTATAAATCAGACATTTGTAACCGCGGTTGTGTAGAGGCAGTTGATAAAATTACAACTATAAATGCTCATAGACCGCCTCTACAAATCACTATTGGTGTAGTGACTGGAAGTGTGGATAAAAACCCAAGCTACGAAGTACCACGTTCCAGCTCATGATTATTGAGAAAATAAATAAATAATGTTGCCATAATGTATATCTATAAGGACGTGCATCATTTCAAAATCTTCAAAAGTTCCAGGTACGAGTTTTAAGCGGGTTTTCATGACTATAATGACATGGGGTACCCCGCATAGATGGATATAGTGTACCTCGTATACATGCCCAAATGCCGTACCTAGGGTTTTCTTTTTTTACCCGTGAGTGGGGTCTACAAGAGACCTTAATAACCTAATCTTATTTGAAGAGTAAAGTGGAAGTGTATCATCCCGGTCCCTAAACTCAGAAAATATGTTATTTCGGTCTTTAAATTTTGTTTGGGTCTTTTATGTTCACGCATCAGACCTATCTCTCATCTCTCACCTCTCCCATGCCAAGGATAGCTCATCAGCGCACCGCTGTTCGGCAGCTACAGCACGATATAGCAGGACGGCACGTACGTGCCTGTGCTGGCCATTGCCTGCTGCAGCATGAGATGGCGCACCACAGCTCTTGCGTGCCTATGGTAGCCATTGTTAAGCTGCGGATGGTGCGATAGTTTTTTTTTTTCACAATGTTAGGAGGATTACTCCCCACCTAAGTATATATTAATATAGCCTCAATTGGCTTGTTTTATATTTTACAACTTTTTGGAGAGAAAAGAACATTAACCAAAATGCCCTAGCACCAGGGTGAAAAATGGCAGAACCACAGAAACACTAGCGAAATACAAAGACTATCACAATAACTCAGAGGAGCTCTTCGAAAATGCCTCCAGTGAGATGAATGACGCTAAAATGTAATCATTGTCATCTAAGCAGGAGCTTGGCAAGGTTTTCGCCCGAGCCTTGAGCCGGGAGTAATTGCATTGATCAGGCCGATTCAAGAGCAGCAACAACAATTGCTATTGAAAAGCTATAGTCAGACTATAGCAAAATGATGCCTAATCCAATCCGCTGCCACTCAAATGGCCCAGTTTCCTACACGATGAATCACCGGTTCTGTGGCGCTCGGCTACTAGGAACAGGACGTTGCCACTTCGGCACTAATCCAATCCGCTGCAACTCAAATGGCCCAGGTTCGTACACGAGGAATCACTGGCGGCGTTGTGGTGCTCGGCTGCTGGCAACAACGACACTCTCCCACTTTAGCACTTTACAATCCATATACAGATCTGGTAGCATCGACCATGGATAGAGCTGCCCTTCACGATCCATATAAGGACACACCCACGAATGTTGTAGACCGGAGAAAAGCTTGCAGCTAGGCAGGTCCCGGCGGCCGGAGCGAGCGAGCGATGGAACGAGGAACCCAGGACGAAGTGAGCAGAATGGCTGGCACTCCAAAAAGGTTTCGCGATGTGATGTTGCGGCTAGCTAGGGGACCATGGCCGCCGCTTACAACTGATGCGCATCCTAATCGAGAACACGATCCTTTTGCGGCTGGTGGACGACATCGTTCTGTGCGTCGGCGATCGACGCGCGCGCGCGTGCAGCTGCTGACCTTTTGATCCATCGAGTTCGTCGGCTATCGATCGGCATCGTGGAATCATGCATCGCATTTGAATCGTGCGGGTAACCTCTTCAATGATCTTTCATCGAAATAAACCTCTTCAGTGATCGCGAGAGAAATCCGATCCGATCCGACTAAGATACATCATCAGGAAAAAGGCTCTCATGATCCTAGCTTGTATAGATTCCCGGTACGTCATGCTGTTAGGTTACGGTCGTGATCAGAACAAATTTGCGCGACGGTTTCATCTCGCCATCGCAACTTTTTTGCTCTGAATGCTCGCCTTCAGCTTCAGCTTCGGTGAACGTATCTACCAATGCAGAGTAAGCGCTGAACCAACTTTCCACTCTGCAGCCTGCAGGCGTCGCTTTTCGTAGGCTAGCTCGATTCCAGCTGCTGCAAACACGTACACAATCTGATCCTAGACAATGGGGAGAACAGAATCTAACCGATTTATCGTCGTCGAGATCGACATGTGGCCCAAGGTTTACATATGCACGCGTGATGATCAGTTGCTAACATGATACGAAAGGTTTACTAGACTACTACTCGTAGGCCGTAGCATGGTGCATTTCTCCGGCGTGCCGGCCTGGCGCGACGGCGACTATTGATTCTGTGAAATAATGGTTTCAAGCTCTTACAGACTTGTGCATCTCAGCAGCGAATCCATGCCCAGGACAGGCAGGATAGGGATGCTGCATTGTGTTGGCACCGAAAAAGGTGAGCACCTACGAGACGGCGAAGTAGGGAAAAAGCTGTGACAAGGAAGACCGCCACGCTGCGGAGCCCAAAAAAAAGCCGAATCTGGAAAGGAATCTGTTTCCAAATTCCTATATATTCATGATTCTTTCCCATTCATTTGCTATGTCGAATGAGATCTCGAGCTTTAGTCTCACATAAGTTTTTTTAAATTAAAAAACATAGGATATGGATACTTGCGATGCACTGAGTTGGATTGACAAATCCACCACAAGCACTTTATTGTTAACAGACACGTCGTCCACCTAAAAGAATAGCACAAGGGGATTCGGGCCGCTACTAATTTGAGCAACAGAGCAATCAATTATTTCATTTAACTACCGTTCTCACTTTTCGAGAAGTCAAACGTACTCGACTTTGACCAAAATATATATATATATATATAAGAAAATATTAATATTTATGGTATATAATTAGTATCATTAGATATTAATTGAATCTATTTTAACTTATTTGGAGATACAAAGGCTGAAATCTAGTCGAACTTTAAAAGTTTGATCCGATGAATACCATAGAGCACTTAAAAAAGGACACAACGATAAAGTCTCGGTTGATCCGACGAATATCGATACTTTGTCGTTGTATCCCTCCTTACATTTGACTCGCTCCCCTGGTCCACCTCACCGTGGCACCGGTCTCCATCTTGTGGGAGTCACATTCAACACCACTGCTGTTGCCACTGCATTTGTTCCTCGCCCTGGTTGAGCAGGAGCTCATGCTCATTCTCACCATCTCTTGGCATTTTGTTCCCTACTCTCCCAGCCTTCCTCACCACCCTCGCCAACAGGAGGGCTGTCATTGTATTGCAGTAGGGCGAGCATGCCATGGCCTCACGTGGAAATGGTGAATCAATATGTGTCTACGTGGGTAAGATGAGCATGTGCGGTGTGGTGGATGTGAGGACAGTGGTGAAGGGGTGGATAGACCATAATGGTACAATTATACAACTTTAGGATTTGAGCGTCTAATTTGCAAGTACCTGGACCAAGATAAGAACTCCGGATAAGTTTAGCAGGGGCTTTGAACATGCAATTTGCATGTACTAGGATCGTGATGAAAAACTCAGGTATGTTTAGGGAGCTGAACATGCAATTTAAAGGTATCAAGAGTTGTATGAGAACCTGGGACAAGTTCGAAAATTGCTAGTGAAATTTACTCTAAAAGATATTAGACATAAATGATGTTCCAAATGAAAAAATTAATTTAACTCATCATTGAAGATAAAAATAACTAACATATGAAATTAAACATTGGATAAGACCTGTTATTGATTCGTAAATGAACATACCTTTGTGGCTTCACTTCCTTGTGATTGTCAGCAGCCTGTGCTTCTGTTTTGCATTTGGAGTTGCGTCATATTCCTCTTGTGCAGGTGCAGTAGTAGATGGAACATCAATTGTTTCTTCAAGCCCAGAGCTACAATCACCGAATATTTGCAGTCAAAGTATCAAACAACAATTGATTGTTGGATCAGTGATTTCTAATGCAAATTCACAATTATATGGAGTAAATTCACTCACCGGCGTGGACCAGGACGACCATCCTCTATCTCTAGCGTCCACCGGTCCGGAGCCAGCCGGCTGCCGCAACGGCGCAAATGATCCTCAATTGTCGCCTCGCCCTCGGACCTCGGTGAGTGCGGGCGGGAAACTGAATCCGAATGCTCCCAGAAAAAAAAAAAAATACTCGGAACTTGCCTGCTCGGAAAATCCTCTGCTTTTTTTTTTGAAAAAATCCTCTGCTTTTGCCTGGGCTTTTGATTGCTTTATATTACTCGTTATTAGTCAATAAGACGGCGCATTAGGCCCGGCCCAGTGGCAGAAAGACCGGCCATGAGAGAAGAGGTGAGGGATCTCACCAGCGGGGAAGTTGTTGCTTAAACACGCACGCGCGTGCACACACACAACTGCAGTCGCAATAGCTCGCCATATTGACAGATCGGCACTTATTAACGTCATTCAACAATTCTATTTTAGATTAATTAGAAAAATATATGGTCACTCATGTCACTCACACAAGTTAAGAAACCCATGCTCAGTTTGTTTCCACCCACACAAGTTAACCACCCTGTGAGGAATGATTAATCATTATCTTAGATACTTCCTCTATCGTGAAAAAATAAGGTTTTAAGTTTTTTTATAAGGACAAATTAATACTCAACCAAAATTACCCATATACCCATATATTTACTGAAGAGTGTACTGATTAAGGAATAAACTCCTCGTTAAAGGAAAAATATGCACGAAGGCATGTAGCCCACCACAGCGTCACGTAGAGGCGAAGGCCTGCGGTGGTTTGGCACTTGTATTTGTACCTGCACACCGTCGACGGAGTAATTCGAGCATTCTCTCCAATCCTCTCTCCTACAGTCCATGTCCATCCCAACCCAATCGCTATTCGACGTGCGTGCGCCGGTACTGTTACCGGTGCACGCCATCTTCCTCTGTGCTAGAGGCAGGCGGGTTGTTGGACGGAGCGGCGCGGCAACATCCTTGCCATTGGCTGTGGGCGGCAGACGAGGCGGGTGGCGGCGGTGAAGATGAGCCGGAGTCGAGGAAGAAAGGGGCGGGGGCAGCAAGCGATGGGCGGAACGGCTGTCGGTGAGGGTGCCGTGGCTAGGGCGGTGGCGAGGCGGCGATGGCGGCAGAGATGATCGTTTGGATTAGGGATGGCGGCGGTTTAGGGCTTGAAGGTGTTCCCGGCCATAGATTTTGGCCGGCCGCCTAGCAGTTGGCCACGACACGGTGGTGGTAGCGGGTTTCCGGCGGTGAGCGAGACGGTAGCGGCACACCGAGCGAGCAAGTGGGGGGGATGGCCGGTGGGCGGGGTAGGCGGGGGGCGAAAGGGCTCATCCGGTGGGGGGGGGAGGTGGTTAGGGAGGTCGCCATTGAGGTCTCCGGCGATCGCGAGGGGCGGTGGGAGGTGGTAGAGGGGAAGGGCGGGGTGGAACATGAACAATAGAGCGGGGGCAGTGGGCGCCACTAGTGTTGCTGGCGCGCGAGTGCTGGATAAGGGGGTCGCATTCTGACGGCTGCGCCTGTCACCGTTGAGCTTGAGCCACATCCATGTCATGCGGGATCAATTCACTGGCATGCACAGTGCGCGCTCGTAGCATGTCGTCGTACTTGAACTTGATCGACCGGCAACCTAGCGCGATATGCTCCTAGTTGCTCAACACGTGTGCCATCGTTGAGATAAGTGCAGGCTAACATTTATCTCCAGTCTTAAATGTAGGGCAATCCATCGGTAGTAGATCAACCACAATGGCGGAGCCAGGACACCGCCCCACACACAATGCTATGGAAATTTTTTAACGCCTCTTCTGTAGTTGGGATGTATTACTCTTTGACTAATTTATTTATTTACTTGCATACATGGGCTTGTATTATTTTATTTGGGCCTGCAGGCTGCTGGCGAGTGAATTGAGGGGCAGGGCCATCAATACAGCACGCACAAGATGTCGTCTCGGCATTCACGGAGATGCAGCGCCTTTCGCCAGTTTGCCTAATCGCTGCCGCGCATTCTGGTATTTCCAATTCAGAAAAGAAATCCCTAACCAATCGTGCCCTCCTCAGTCTTCCTTCCTTCTGAGCAAGACAGATTGGAATCCCGTAGGACAGCGTCTAGGACTCCAGTCTCTAGGAGGCCAGACCGCGAAGACCTAATCAACCAAAACCAATCAATGAGCAATTGATCAAGGTAATTTCTATGATAAGAAGACACGCGGAGTAAGACTAGCAGCTTTCATGTAATGAAAAATAAGAAACCATAACTTTATGTGTGATACATTTGGTAAAGTATATAAGATCTCCTCTCCTCATCTTCCCTAGGAGTTCGATTATAGCAACCAAAATTCCTGACTCCACCACTATAAACCCAGACAAATACGTACAAGCTTCTTTCGTCGCTATATATCACGATCGACTACTTATCTTATCCAAACATTTGGACCACTGATCTGAAGTATATAAATATCCACATTTTGTGACCCCTATAAATACAACATGCATGGGCACGGCTTGGCAGCTCACTTGATGCACTTCCGACTTCCATCTCCTACACGTCCAGAACCAGAAGAGCGCGCTCAGTTGCTGACTCGAAAGACACGACGAGAGTCCCGCCGGCCGGCATGGCGAAGCACCAGCTGGCCGTCCCGTTCGGGCGCCTCGACTTCGGCAAGGGCTACTCCGCGGCCGTCGCCAATACGTACGTCATGGCTGGCTGATCGGCTGGCTGCCCGAGAAGGCCGTCGCGTTCGTAGACAACCACGACACGGGCTCGACGCAGAACTCGTGGCCGTTCCCAAGTGACAAGGTCATGCAGGGCTAGCTACGCCTACATCCTCACCCACCCACATCCAGCAGGGATCCCACCCATCGTCAGCAACAAAACTGGCACTAGCATTTCATTTCATCCATCGATCGATCGATCGCTGGTAGCTAGCTAACCGTATGCATCTGCTCGATCGGTCGATGCAGTTCTTTCTACGACCAAAAGACTGCCTTATCATAAATTTTTGCATTTTTTTTATAATTTTAATTAAATTTAATTTAAAAAGTTTGAGTCTCGAGAGGATGGAGGGAGTATAGCGTAATTGAACTGGGCTAAGCGTAAGATTGCAGTGTTCCAGGCCGTGTTGGACCCAGACCCGAGCATAGCCCATGCGCGCTAGGCTCACTATACAAACCTTGTATAGAAAAGAAAAAGTTTAATAATAGTATTGGGCCAACTTCAGTTATGCCTTCCATTTGACTCAAAGCCTAATAATATTGGGCTGGGCATAAATGAATGGGAAAAGTACCGGACTGGATTTCTGACTATCGCAGCAGTCTTATTGTATTCTCCAAAGCTAGACAAACCGCTCTTCTATTAACTCTCACGACCATTTCCAAGGCATTTTCAATCCTTGTCAAATAAAAAAATTGGTAAATAGGTTTCTACACAACGAAAAATATCTCTAAGACTCTAAAAATACTTAAAATAATCATAGAGACAAGGCACGAGAAACCAAAAAAAAAAAATATTGTGATCTTGTTAAAATATAGGAGTATCTACAATAGTGAGGACATCACACCTTCAAATAGAGACGAGGAGAACCAGAATCCTAAGTTCCCGTTTCCGTTCCCGTTCCAAAAACAGGAACAGGAACATGGCTGCTAAGGTTTGGACGTCTACTCATTCACATCATAGCAAAGGCATAGTCCAAGTCAAGTGGAGTCTATCTCGAATTTTAGGAGCAATCCTACATAAAATCGACACCCAATACACATATAAGCTCTGTTTTCAACAATCCACGTATGTATAGAAAGATAATTTAATAAACTAACCAATGGCTTTTGGTTTGATATCAAAATTCATGTGGAGTCAACAGATGTCATTGAAATAAGTCAGTATTCAGAATTTGTCAAGGTACTACAATACCGTCTTTTAGTCTGTTGAGCCGTGTACGTCTTAGAGCCCATTAGGCGGTGCGTCCAGGGGTTTGCATGCTGAAGATATGGATTTTATTGAGTTTTAGTTTTGCTCGTGAAACAGACATTGTTCATAACACATCGCCAAGATTGACTGCTGACTGCTGTGAACGCCTCTGTTCTTAATTTTATTCGCTTGTGTCAACTAATCCTTTCTAATCAAGACTTGAACCTCCTATTAATTTCTTAAAGTTCATATATACTTGCAATTTCATGTTGCCTTCTTTATGTTGCTTGTGTTCTCGATTCACTTGCAGAAAAGCCTTTTTAGCGAGGTCAATCGGGTTGTGCGAGGTTGGTAACCAACAAAGCTTATAGTGTAACAGTTGTGGGAATCTAAATCAGACTTGGTTCGAAGCCTAGATCGTGAAAGTCGAGTTCTCCACCAATCATACCATACCTATCGAAAGATTGAGCCTCATCTGCATCCTATATAAGCTTCTAGAAGTTCGATTTAGTGCTAGGAAAATGGGAAAATCCAGAAATATTCCCATGACATTATAATGTATTTTAAAAATTTCGATAAAAAATATGTGATTCAACTATAACATTAATTTTTTGTGCTAGAGAGTATTAAAACACATTTAGACATTGATTGGAATGTTTTGAAAATTTAGAATTTTTAGACAATTTTTCAATTTCCTACAGTGAAATCTAATTTCTGAAAGCTTCCAGGTTTATACAAAAAGCGGGATTTTTCTAATTTCTGACGGTTGAACAAAGAAATGCCATCTAGTAGAGCGCTCTAGCCAGTACCAGGACGAAGAGAAGTAAATACTATTACTGTAAGTCGGCAATTCAGCGAGTTTGAGTCCAATTTCGTCAGAGATGCTGACTGGTCAAGTATGCAACATTCAGATGCATGCATGCATTATATGGTTCCTCTTTCTGTTGGATTGCTTCGTTGGCCAAGCATGATCCATTGGCTCCATTGATTAGAGCATTATCCAGTTCTCCCCTTTCGAGGTTGGCATCAAGGATTCAAGGGCTCCAATGCTCGATCGATCGACCACTTCGCGTTTAAGGATGTGGATAGAATCGCCAGGTCAAAGAATTTAAGGACGTGAAAGCCGACGACGGGAGCCTCCATACGTCCGTCCAGTCAGAGCTAGCAAACCGCGGCTAGCTAGAGGCCTAGAGCTAGCCGAGTGTCGTGGCGGCCGCGCGGCCAGTCAGGCCTCCAGTTGCGACTGCCCACAGGCTGCAGCAGCGAGCCAGATCGCCGAGCACCTCCGTCTTGCCGCGAGTGCAGTGGGAGGCTGGGAACAACCGCCGCCGCCACGGGTCTTCGTCTTCAACAGCACCACGCCGCCGCATCTCGGCGCCTGTTGGGCTGCCCTTCTTGTAGGCGCTTGACGGCGGGACCTACGTGGCCCCTTTATCCTTTATCCATATGTATATCCACATAGCATTAATGTGGGGCCTTCCCTCAACATTCCCTGCCTCAACCACCGTGCCGCCGACGGCCTATATATAGGGCCCCCGGCGAGCCACTCGACACAACCACACAGCACCCAACCTCAGATAAGTGAAACACTTGCAGACAGAGATGAAGCCCTCGAGCAACTTGTGTTTGCTTACCTCGTGGCGCTCTGCACCACCCTGACCTGCAGCGGCCTGGTCCAGGCACAGGTCCTCTTCCAGGTACGTGTACGATAGCTGTACGGATACACATGTCAATGTCATCGTACTGTACATTCGTACGTACTACTTATAGAACGATGATATATTTCGTCAACTTATCATGCATGCCACGATCTGTGCACGTACGTACATGCAGGGGTTTAACTGGGAGTCGTGCAAGCAGCAGGGAGGCTGGTACAACAGGCTCAAGTCCCAGGTCGACGACATCGCCAACGCCGGCGTGACGCACGTCTGGCTGCCTCCGCCCTCGCACTCCGTCTCGCCGCAGGGCTACATGCCGGGCCGCCTCTACGACCTGGACGCGTCCAAGTACGGCACGGCGGCGGAGCTCCGGTCCCTGATCGCGGCGTTCCACGGCAGGGGCGTCCAGTGCGTGGCGGACGTGGTCATCAACCACCGGTGCGCGGACAAGAAGGACGCGCGCGGCGTCTACTGCGTCTTCGAGGGCGGGACGGCCGACGGCCGCCTGGACTGGGGCCCCGGCATGATCTGCAGCGACGACACCGAGTACTCGGACGGCACGGGCCACCGCGACACGGGCGAGGGCTTCGCGGCGGCGCCCGACATCGACCACCTCAACGACCGCGTCCAGCGGGAGCTCTCCGCGTGGCTCAACTGGCTCAAGTCCGACGACGTGGGATTCGACGGCTGGCGCCTCGACTTCGCCAAGGGATACTCGCCGGCCGTCGCCAAGGTGTACGTGGACAACACCGCGCCGAGCTTCGTCGTCGCCGAGATATGGAACTCCCTCAGCTACGGCGGGGACGGCAAGCCGTCGCCCAACCAGGACCAGCGCCGGCAGGAGCTGGTGGACTGGGTGCAGGCTGTCGGTGGCCCGGCGATGGCGTTCGACTTCACGACCAAGGGGCTGCTGCAGGCGGGAGTGCAGGGGGAGCTGTGGCGGCTGCGCGACAGCTCCGGCAAGGCGGCGGGCATGATCGGGTGGACGCCGGAGAAAGCCGTCACCTTCGTCGATAACCATGATACCGGGTCGACGCAGAAGCTGTGGCCGTTCCCGTCCGACAAGGTCATGCAGGGCTACGCATACATCCTCACGCATCCAGGAGTCCCCTGCATCGTAAGCGCTCGTTAATTACACCAGAATCAACAAGACCAGAATCTACAAGTTTAATTCACTTCCAAATCAGACATACCTATAGCTAATCCATTTACGTATATGTGCATGCGTATCCAGTTCTACGACCACATGTTCGACTGGAATCTGAAGCAGGAGATATCCACGCTGTCTGCCATCAGGGCACGCAACGGCATCCACGCCGGGAGCAAGCTGCGGATCCTCGTCGCCGACGCCGACGCGTACGTGGCCGTCGTCGACGAGAAGGTCATTGTGAAGACCGGGACAAGGTACGACGTGAGCAACGTCATCCCGTCGGATTTCCACCCCACGGCACACGGCAAGGACTACTGCGTCTGGGAGAAGGGGAGCCTCCGCGTCCCGGCTGGGCGACACCTTTAGCAGTTCAGCCTTCTGCTGCAGACACAGCAGCACAGCACTGATTAGTCCCAAACGTCTTTTCCCATAACGAGGATATCCTGAATTTTACCTTTTTCTAGTTCAATTTCATATATATTCCACATGTACACACTGTCACAATCAGAAATAAATAAAATAAACAAGCTTTTGATCTCCTGAACGTGAATGCTTCCCTCAATAATTTAGATTGAAAGACTTGTTGGCGTATTGGCCCCGTCTACTCTCGCTGTAGGGAAAAATGCCCAGCTAGGGCGAGATGGCCGAGCTTGCTAAGGAAAACGCCCGAGATTGACAGGATACATCGACTACATTGAAGACAAGATATCGATCCAATAGAATTTCTCTATACCAAAACTACGGAATCTTTCCCCACTGTAACCCTATCTATGGGTAAGAGCCACCCGTTCGATGGATTAACACCACATACATAGTCACCACATACATAGTAACCTGCTAGATAAACTCATCAACAGCCATGTAAACCCAAGCATACAAGCAACAGAAATATTCTCTGTAAGGCGTAGGGTACCCCGTACTTGAACTAGTATAAATTGTGTCTCATCTGCTCTCAGTTCGCAAGATCCCAAGCCAATCATGCTGGAGGAGTCACACTCTGTCTTCATGTTCCTAACCAAACTGGAGGACTCCATCGCCGATGATGCACCCGTACTCGCATACCAAGTGGATCTTTATACCCAAGACCTCATCACCAAACACGACCACGAGCACATCCTTGACCAAGCCATTGACTTCCTGATGGGACCCCTTCATGGAGATCGAATGTAACATATGAGGGCCTGTCACATGACATCCTCACTGGTTTCTCAAATGAGCTAATAAGGAATGTGGCGGCAACTGCTCGCTAGGCATTTTGCACCAACAAAACCTAGCGCTCATGGCTTACGAGGGTGACTACACCGACTAGCGTCTCAATGACACCAATAGATACATCACCATGGAAATAAGACGTCCGAGCGATCACAATTGTCCAGGTCCAGGCTTTCTAGATCATCCTAATTACGAGGGGTGATGCATAGTGGACGTCTTATCGAGGCTTACGAGGGGTGATGGCTTACGAGGGGTGATGGCCTAATGAGTTCACATCCGAAATAATTATTGACTATTGATGCGCTCGAAATAAGACTATAGTGCAATAGGACATGGACTGACGAGCGGTGATGGCTTACGAGGGTGACTGCACCGACTAGCGTCTCAATAGAGATCTCGCACTAAGAGAGTTGAGCCATCACCCCTCGAGGGAGTGCTTCATGGTAGAATTGGAACTCAAACAACCACTTAGGAAACGATGACAATCGTGTAATAAGCACAGTGGGCAACCCCTAGGACAACTCTCAGCATAGCGGAGAGCGTGTTGAGGTTGAAGAACTCTCCAACAGATCGATACCCTAAGTCAAACTAGAGACCTCCGAGCGACAATGGGGTCATCTTCTGTGCTAGCTCGACCAACTAGAAGATGAATGCGAAGAACTTAGGCGTCAACAAGAAGACCTCGGGGGTGAACTCAGAGCGCACAGGTAGCCATCCTACGGGAGCGCAAGGATATTCTGGTGCATCCTCAACTAAGCCAGAACCTAGCAGCGGAGATGTGGATTCTCGACGATCTGCCTCCACCATCCATGGATTAAGCTCAAAAGTCACACCGTAAGCTACAAACCCTCATCTAGAGAGCAAATCAATTGGCTGAGAGCAGCTGAATGCGATCTGAGGGCTACGTGGAGCCGTCACCAATGACATAATGTTTCACCACCACCAAGAAATTCGACGTTGTGTAAACCACCTTAAATAGCTATAGAGTTGGAACACTAATGGTAATAGACAACTAATTCATTGATTCAAGTTATTATTCTTAACAATAAACTTGGGGAGGGCAAGCACTTGATTTGTGTACAGGAGACTATAGCTACTAGACAAGTTCACTACACTTTCATCTATTCATAAACAAATAACATGATACATGCAAAACATGGACACAAGAATAACCAAAGGTATATCATACACAAGATTAGATAGACATAGAATTTTACAAAACAAATAAATGCAATAGTATATTAGGCATCATCATATTACAAATTTGAAAGGCAAGTGCAAAAATATCATACCTCAAAACACTAATTGCCTTTCTAGGATTTTTTATGATACACATTTCTAGATTTAGGGATGGATCTGGTGTAAGCCAAATTTGTGCATTCTTCAAAGATTCTTAAGAATATTTTTCTAGAAAACAAAGATATCATGGTTATAAATTTGAAAAGTAAGTGTGGTGCACATCTTTTGTAAAGAGAATATATTTTATATGCATTATACTTCTTTTTATCTAGCATTGATTACTAATTTCCATTCCTTCTAAGTTCTCATGGCATATAAAATACAAAGCTCTAACATGTTATCGACTTTATGCAGATACAAAGAGGATAACTTGGAAGAATACAATATGTATTAGTTTTTGAAGCTTTATAGATACTCACTCTTATGTTCAATATATTCAAGGTCAGGTCAAAAGGTGTATTCATTCATTTGTGTTGTTTATTATAAATATATAAACATAGCATTCATGTACATTTTAGCCAATGGTGACAAGATGTAAGGGTGTGTTCAACTCTTTAGAAATGTCAATCTTAGACCTTTGATGAGTAATATTTATAAAAACAATGGAGATGTGTTATATAACATGATATATTATATAGCTTTTGTTGAGTTGTGTTGACGCAAAAAAGTGTCGAGGGGACCCTTCCTGCGTCAGCGGGTGCACACAAGTAGGCTCTCAGAGAGCGTACGGGAGCTGGAGTCCTTGATCTCCTGAGCCTGGACGAGGCAAGCCGAGCTTGGTGACTTCGATCTAGGGCGTGCCAGTCAATTTGACCTGCAATTGACAAGGGATAGCAAACGTCAAATTCTGGAACTTGCCGGTTTTGTTGCCAAACAGTTCTAAGATGTATGGTCCTCAATAACCGATGAATTAAAGGAGATTAACTAGAAAGTCAACTCCTACCAATGCAGAACAATGTGATTTGAACGGCTGATCATCATATATAGAAGGTAAACAGCCTTTTTTAGCCGATCTTATCTATAGATAGAGGATACGAATTTTGCAACACATGCTGACTCAAAAACTGCTAGTTTAATAGACATGCCAGATAAAATTAACCATTAACAGTGGGGTGTTTTCATACAGCCGATAATAATGTTTAATCTACGCCAGCGCATTTATCAAGTCTAACTACATTTAAAGTAACAAACGCGCATGCATCGTCGTTAGAAATATAATTGGATCGGCTATTTAGCCGATACAGGGTCCAAGTAATAGGACAGTACATACGTATAGATCTGCAGTGGCGGAGCTAGAGCAAATCTGAGGGGGGTGCACTTGGCATTGTGGGTGCATAGATTCTCAATTTATGGGTGCAAATATGGTAAAAATCTAGCTCCTATCACTGTTTTTAATTTTTTCGTGGGTGCGGTGGCACCCGCTGACCACAACTTAGCTCTACCGCTGTAGATCTGAGTTGATCACTAAACAAACAATAGCTCACCAAGACTAGTCTACCGGCCAGCGGTCCTGATAAACTACTTTCATGAAGCTTACCAAACCTACATCCACCTGGTCTATCGGGTAGCGGGCTTCAGCGGGTTTAACAAACGATACTAGTCTATTTGATTTTCAAACATATCTACACGTAAGCACTACTCGTGAAAGCATAACTGAATCGGCTGTTTAGCCGATACAGGGTCCATGAAGCAAGAACAGACTACTTGTCTTAGCCGCAGCTATCCTTTAAGTTAAAGCAGAGTTGGTCTACCGGCCAGCGGCTCTAAATTAACCTCAAACACAGCTATAAGCATACCTAAATTACAACGAAGCTAGTCTAACGGCCAGCGGATCCGAGATAACCTAGATCTACTCTTGTTAAGCAAACATCTCCAAATATGAGTAGCCCCTCAAATTAAAGATAGAGCTGGTCTAACGGCTGACGACTCTAAAATTGACCCTTGGGTCCACTCGCATCCAGATAAGCCTCAAATCCATAACACGTGACAACCAAGATCGATAGATTAGTCGATACGAGTCTGATCGACTATTCCGGTAAGGATAAGCATGAGTACGAATATACACCGGAACAAAAGATCTTTAACAGAGTTTGAGCGCAAGCTAATCTGATAATCTTGATTGGGCAATGATATTGTTGCAAAAAGTAAATCAAATTAAAAACAAACAATATCGGTAACTTAATGAATCTACTAGATCGCCAATCTAATAGAGCCGATAACTAGCTTATACCTAATTTGCAGTGGGATCGTTAGATGCAGCTATACAAACGAGATATAAACCGATAACTAGCTAAAATCAAGCCTATACGAGGTCAAATGATGCAGCCGTATAAACGAAATATGAACAGTGGCAATACTTACAAGCAAACCGAAGGTCGAACTCAACTGATGCAGTTCGATTCGTCGAAGGTCTCGCCGAGATCTACTCTACTCCTACTCCTAAGGGGTGGCCGGAGGCCGAAGTTGTGTTGTATTGATTGATTGGATCTCTTTACATTGGTCGGGTCTTTGATATATATAGCCTGAAACTCTACCATGAGTCCTAAGAGAATACGAATACAAAAATAAAGGTAATTTGGACTCCAATCTTTCCTTTCTTGATAGAGTCCGACATGTCTTTCCCCCTCCCTTTGATTGGCCTTGGATACGCCTCATGCTTTACTGACGTCATCTCTTCATTAGCCGATCCATCTGGTCCGTTCTGTCGCCCTCTGACAACGTGGTCCATAGTTCACCAAAATATGGTGTCAACAAGTTGTGTGTCTCATATTATAATCACCAGATTTGTTTAGGCAACTAAGATGTAGTTAGTAATGCTAGAAGTTGATACTTTAAGCTCAATTTTGCTCTAATAGTTTATTAGTTTGGAATAAACCTTTTTATTTTCTAATATCATCGGAACAGCAAAAGCAAAATCTTTCCCTTTCTCTTTCTCTTCAAAAGGGAAATACATATTTTCCATAGCAACTTAACACCAGCATTACAACAACCTACAAATGGTGCCATGAGAAGTATACAAATTTTCTACAGTTGCACACAAAGGAAATAAAAAAAATTCAATGGTACACGAGAAAGTCACATAATTTTTAGTTTTTTTTTGAGCAGAACTACACATCTTTATTCATGAACAGATGTATAGTGAGTACAAATACCCTCAGGGGGGTTCATCAACCATACATGACGACCAAACTCAGCATGAATGGAACTCCGGGCGATGTTGTGAGCATCGAAATTTGACTCCCTTCTCTCATGTACGAATTCAACACTGGAGAAGGTTGTTGCACGATCAAGAATCTCCTGGATAACTTGACTATAGGTTCCTTTGAATCCCTGTGTTATGTTTTTCACCACGTTTTGGCTATCGCACGCTAGCTTGATGCCATTGGCTTGTATGTCCGGGGCCAACGACAAACCTTCGCGGCATGCTATGGCTTCCATAGTTTCAGGGTCTGTGATTCCCTTTAGGACCAGCGCCGAGGCCCCCAGAAAATGTCCGGAGTCATCTCTCGCGATGGCTGAAGCTGAGCTCTTGCGCTCATTCTTGGACAGCGCTGCATCCACATTGATTTTGATCAGCCCTGCCGGTGGCGCAATCCATCTGGGTCCTCGTCGTTGAGCCTGTCTTGTAGGCGCTACCCTTGGTTTCTCCTTGCCCAGGTCCTGCATGAACCTGTCCACAAAGTTGTGCGTTGAGAGAGGACTCTGGAACTCATGCTCATGAATCGCTTTGCGTCGTGTATGCCAAATTGCCCAGAGCACCACTCCAACTCTAGCCGAATCCGCCCGGGCCATAGTCTTGAAGATTTCTGCAAGCCAAGCTCTGGCGTCCTCAAACTCAATAGCACATAATTTTTAGTTGCACTAAGGCATTTGGCTCAAAGAAAAAGTAAGGAGAACCCTTATATACACATCAAGCCAAAAAAGGAGGTTAGCTCACACAAGGTTATATAGATCACCGGTTATAAATGCAAACATAACATATTGCCCCCATCAAATATGTGGGAAATTACTTTATCCCCCGAGCAAAATCCAGGGTTGTGCTCCTCTCTAACGATCATTAATTTGGAAAAAGACAACATCACTACATCAGGTAGTTTGACAGATTTGCATGGGTTCTAATGAATCAAAAGAAAAAACTAAATTCAAAGGTGTCAGGCCTACTATTTTTTAGGCAGTTTCTCCTCCTCTTGAATCCACTATTTTTAAGTCTTCTATTGCATCTAAAGCATTTGAAGGAGGTGAAGACTTTTTAAAGGGGCTGTGGCAATATCATAGTAACTCTTCCTCTATAATTTTGCATATTTAAGGCTTTTTCTACTTCCTTGTGCTTGTATATCTTGATGAAGAGATAACGATGCAACCTCTAGAACCATACCCACAAGTCTTGATGCTTGATATTTTGCATGAAGCCAGTACGGTATATGTTATCACTAAGAAAAATTAGAACAACGTAGGATATAAATAATTACTGTGGAATCTTTCTAGAAGGATATAAGTCATCTTTATGGCCTATATAAATAGAAGCGCCCTTTCTTGCCATGCCATCCATCCAATAGCAGGGTAGCTGTGAGAAGGATGATTGGTACAAGAGTGTGAGTAAGAGAAGAATGCTAAAATTGCCACACAAAGATATGTAGTCTTTGTAATATTCTAGCATAGTAGCAAATAGTGTCTTCTAGATGAGAGGCCATCGAAAAAATTATATATTATAATAAAGTCAAAAGTCACTCAGAGGCCATTGAAAAAATTGAAAAGACAAAAGAAGTGCATATACTTTTTCTCGATGATTTGTATGCCATAATTGACATTGACATGTTGCAGTCATATTCAACAAATTCAACATTTATTGCACTTTTAGATGTTAGTTGCAACCCTTTCCAACATAGTTATGGAGGAAAAACTCTTGCCATTTTTTAATCATTTATCCCATTAGAGCATTTGTCGTCACTTCATATAGTTTAAAGCTTTTAAGGTAAATTTTTGTTGTTTGTACCTACTTTATAAGTCAGAATCTTACATGTCTCACATTTCAAGAATAAAAAAAATTGTGATATATTATTTAGTTACTTGTTTTCTTGCACATTTAATGTGACGCCGAAGGTTACAAGAGAAACATGTGAGAGAAACATACAATATTCATTGTACGAAGATTTTGGAATTTAGACCCAATAGGTTGAATCTTATAAACAAAAACGGGCTGAATATATCTATTATAAACAAAAAACCCCACTAGAAGGGCTATCTTATACCATATTGTTTTACATCATCAAGTGATTCAAACCATCTAATTTTGATCAGAAATATGTATTATTTGATTGTCGGTTGCTCTCTCTTCATCTCCTCTACATGCTGTCAAGTCATAGTGAAAGCAATCAACCGCCCAAAACAATTCATCTCCTCTCTCATGCATGAATGTAACGAAAGCAATTGTGGACCATGCACTAAGAAGTTTAAAAGCAATTGATCAACAGTGATTAAAGCATGCACTACTCTCAGCAGGATCAGGTGCCTGATATCACATCTGACATGTAACCAATGATGATGGCTTATTTATAACTATGAGGTTAAGAGAATTAAATAGTAGTCAACAAAAGACTATGTAATCATCTGTAGTCTCTCTTCACCCTACATTTTGAGCGCTCACTTTATCATCGCACACGAGTAGCCATATTTTAGGCACGTGTTTACACGTCCTCCAAATACAAATATTAATTAATCAAGGCATTCTTAGTCTCACAAGTTTTGTCAGTCACGGCCGTCTCCATTGTGGTAAGCTCTATACCTTTTATCAAGTAACCTTTCTTTCATACACACCATCCCTTTGTGGTTTTGGATATGCACGAAAATATAAGTTGTGAATACAATCCTAGGCACAGTGCAGTAGTACACCTACGTGAATCAAAGGACCATGGTGCCGACTGCTATAGGTGTCCAATCAAAAGACACCGGCTTCTACTGATTCTGTGACAGAAAGATGGAGGAGAGAGAGTTTTGGCTCTTATAACCAGTGTAACACAATGTTTTTATATACCTTTTTAGGTGAAAGCTAGAATTGGTGATGAAGCGTGCCAAAGAGAGCCTAAATAATACAGTCTAGTGTTGATCTATTTGTTTACTAAACATGTGTTCATCAGCACTGCTCAGAGCAGTCGAATCACGAATGTCTCTGCAGTCTGCACACAATGTGCTGGGCTGGGCCCTATCCTGAGTGCATGCCTTGCCTGATGATATCATCAGCGACAAGAAGAGGTCGGCATAAGGCTGTGGGCCACTCCCACTTTGTTCTCTTGTCCGGTTATCCCGAAAGTCTGCCAAATATCATTCGCCTAATGGCCTTCTCAAACGGTACTTAGTGAGCATTGCCGACTAGAACGAATCGAAGTTTTTTTTATCCCTGACATAGCAAATCTAATCAGACATCACAAGCTGGTAAAACAATACTCCATCCATTCTGAATTACAAGTCGTTTTAACTTTTTAATACATTAAATTCGATGTACTAAAAAAATCAAAGCAATTATAATCTCTATCTCTATATTTACAACTAAAATATACAGACTTTCAACCTCTATCCGACAGCACCAAAACTAACCTGCGATCCATGTCTGTCGAGTAGGAAAAAAACCGACACCAACCATGCCCACCTCTCCACCTTCCCCGTAAGGCCGCAACCCCTCCCCTCCTCCCAGCAATAACGCATGAGAAAAGGAAAAAAATTCCCGACAATCACGATCAGGCCCACGTCTCTTATGCACTGCAAGTCTGCACCCATGCGCTCACGCATGTGTGGATGGAAAATGAAATCCCAATCAATCACAATCAAGCCTTCACCCCTCGACCTTGACGTCTCCTCTGCCTCGATGCCACTGGACACACTGCCGCTGAATGCCTCCACGCCCTGCCACTCATTACCGATGTCCAAGACGCGGTCCGGTGAGAAACGAATTCCCTCGTCTACGTCAACGTAGCTGACACCAGTGAGTTACTCCCTCCGTCCATGGAGTATGTCGTCCGGCAAGTGTGTTTGTAAGAAGGGCACAGTTTTCCAACGATAAAGTCCATAGAGCAGAGGGGGTAGTGTGCAAGCTATACTTTCCGTCATTCATCTCCCATGCATCACTACGTATCAATTGATCCAGAGGCAGCTTGCCCTGTTGGATTGGGTCACCAATTCATGGGTGGCTTTTTCACGATCAGTGCCCAGTGCTTCCTCTTTATTGATTTAGTTTTTTAATCTAGCAAGCATTCGACAAAATTTAAATTAATAATGCAAATTACTAGGCTACTGGTTGATCGGGCTTCAGCTCTAAACTACCGTGTATGCTGCATCATGTGCAATTTTTCATGAACGACGAAGCTGCCAATAAAATTACAATTAAATTTGATGGCCGTACTTTATAAAAAAATAACAAATACATTTGATGACCAGCTAGCTGCTGTTGCAGCAAGCAACTAAAATACTTCACAAAAAAAGCAAGCAATTAAAATAATAAAAAGGCTCAAGATGTTATTTGCGCCTAAGCATGCAACCAAGAAGGAATGAAACTGCTAAACAGAATTAATCATCCATTATTCTCCATGGAAAATAATATAAACTAGGGTGGGTCCCCGTGCTTCACACGTTTTTTTGGTCTTGTACACAAGGAAGGGAGGGCATAACCAAATAAAAAAGGGAAAGTTCGTTATACTAATGGGTATGTGTTATAGTATTATACTATTTTATTTTTAGAGAAAGGTTGAATTCCAAAAATGGTAAGTTTGGACAATTCAATATGAGGTTTCGAGGTAAATATTCCTTTATGGTGAGGTCTTGAATTGGAAAAATAAATTTTAATTCCGTATGAGTTTTTGAGGAAGTTATTCTTTATGATGAGTTGTATTTTAAAAAGTAAGTTTAAAAAGGAAGGAGGTGAGAAAGAAGAGTAAGGCCCTGTTTGGTTCCATGTGAAAAGGGGCTACTAACTATTTAGTAGCATCAAGTAGTTCAAATAAACTAAACATAGAGGCTACTGTCTATTTAGTAGACAAGAAAAAAATTAGCTCCTTAGAGGTGGCTTCTTGGGGCTACTAGATCAAAATTACAGTCCATGCCTCTCTCTTTTTAGCCAGATTAATGGTTAGTAGTCTATTGAACCAAACATGGTCAATTGACTACTAAATAGTTTCTATAGTGGCACTACTAAATAGCTCCTCTAACCAAATAGAGTCTAAGTGAACGACATCTTAAGGATGGGAACATTTGGTATTTAGGATGGAAGGAGTAGGTGGGAAGAGGAGGGTGGGAGGGGCACAAAATATTGAATTGGGAAATTAAAAATGTTGGGGAAAAAAGAAAATTAAAGTGTTTGGGAAAAAATATTTTTTGCGAAAAAGAAAAAAAATCAAACAGTTCATGGTACAGTTCTCATCGGGTCTGTACTGTTTGTTAATGGGCGGGCACTGTTCAGTAATGCATCTGTACTGTTTGTTAATGGGTGGGTACTATTCATGGCGGGTAGGTAGGATTCTCGATGTAAAATTTTGGGAAGTGAATTATACTAAACTGTTGGAGATAAGATCTTTTTTCATTCCATATTATTTTACAAGTTGGCAAATAATATAATTTGGAAAACAAAAAATGTCAAACTCTTCGAGATGCTCGACCATGGACCACCCTAGAAAGTGTTGGAATTTAGAACTAAATAGGGGATATGTTGTCTAATATCCTGAAGATTATATATGGAACACCCTATAATTTGCATTACATTTTAATAGAGAGACCATCCATCCGTGTAGGTCATTTGGGGTAAGTGTCCCACCCGCTGAGACTATCCGCACTTTTTATACTCTAAATTTATCCTCTAAGGCTATCCGCACTCATCGTTCTCTATTTCTCTCATCTATACTGCCTAGTCAGTAAGATTCTCTCCTCTATATTCAATTCTTCTGCATCCATCCATCCTTTATATCATACGTTATCCACTGTGGGGCCCACTTATCACTTTATCTAAATATATTCATGTGGGATCTAGTTTTGAAGGATTAATTGCAATGAATTTAATGGATAAATCAGAATTTAATTTGGGTTTTTGGTTTGTGAGTTATAACATTATTTGTTTCTTGTAACGAGTGGGATCAACACTAGATTCTCTCTCCTCTCTCCAGCAATGCTCTCTGCGCGCAGCATGGCTCGTGGGGACCACGACTCCTCTCTCCTGCGCATGTTTGCATGTGCGCTCGCTGTAGCATGGCTGTGAGGACCACGTCGGATACCGGCAGTCCTGGAAGCCACCAAATTTGACGGACGGACGCCCGTTCAGGAATCCATAGCGTACGCCGGTGCAGTGCTTCTATCCGGTACCTGGTACCCCATTTGTGTTTACCGGGTTGTTTCCAGGTCCCAGTGCGGACAGTCTAAAAAGAATATTCTGTTCTGGTCATCGAGATTCTCTCCTCTATATCATTTTTCCCGCACTCATCCATCCACTATATCTCATACTTTATATCAACTACCAATAGTGGGGTCCACATGTTTGTAAATAAATTTTATCTAAATATATCCATGTGAGATCTCGTTTTGAAGGATTTATTGAAATGAAGTCAGTGGTGTGATTTGGAATTTAATTTGGTTTTTTGGTTTATGAGTTATAATATTTTTAGTAAGTTGAAACTGTGGGACCCACTCCTAGATTCTCTCTCTGCATGCATTTCTCTGGCTCAGTCGCTCCTGCACGTGTGGTGGGGCGATACCGGACGTCCTCTGGAGCAGCAGACAGGAAGTCACCCTCTACTTTAACGCAATGCATAGTGTGCTGCGGTGCAGATGTTTTTACGGTAAAATGGTACTGCAGTATAGTTTACCGACTCATCGTGCGGATAACCTAAGCCCTCAAAATACAAGGTCCCATCCTTTGAAGAAGACTCGTAAATTCTCAATAATCACATCTGATCTGTGTGGCCCTGTACTATTAACAGGGCTTTTGTTGATAACGAGTACGATCTTGTTATAATGCTTTATCTGGAGTCTGTGGTACTAGTGATGATCTTCTTTTGGCCAAAAAGGGAAATTCCAGTATGTGGATTGGATAGATATTGGTGACAATAAACGTTGCTTTTTAAAAAGGTTGCACCAATAACTGAGGAACGGCCGGCCCGGCGGTAACGGAATACTACACGTGTTGGGCCGCTGCGCGGTCCCATCGGCCATCGGCCCCGCACGAGCGAACGGAGACGAGAGCCACATGCGTCTCCGCTGCCCGGACGAGCGCGACCGACCGGACGAGGAGGTCCTAGTCAGGTCGGCAAGCACGACGAGAGACCAGGAGGGGCCACGCACTTTTTATTCCCTTGTCATTTGTCACCTCAGCTCAGCCGCTCAGCCTCAGGAAGTCGGCAGCGCGCGGGTGGTCGGTCGGTCACGCCGGCGCCGCTTCCTCCTGGCCGGACGGGGAGTTCGCCGCCCGGACCGCAGTATCTCGCACAGCAACCTGACGTCGCCCCGGCCCGCCGGTCCGATACGGCGCCGTCTCCTGGGAGCTCTTGTCATCTTGTGGCATCGGCGCGGCCTGATTGGGCTGCTGAGCCTCGCCGACCAGAGTGAACACCGCGCACGTGCTCATTTTCTATATCTACATCCCCGTCGACCGTCGTCCGACACGACATCGTATCACGCTGACGCCTCGATGAGGATAAACAAACACAAATCCGAATGCTACTGAGGCACAGTGATCGTTTGGTCAGATTTTGAAAAACATTCGGCGATTTGCTTTTCTACTCTGCCACGCCTTGACAGCGTGGCGCAATTGCAAGCGAGCCAAATAGGATTAGTAACCTGCTCCCACGACACAGTCAACATATATACACTTTTAAATACATCTTTGACTTTAACACTCCAGCAGTCCGTTTATTTAAGTTAAGTATTCTGTTTTTCTCGTACAATAGTAGAGCAACGACGGAGCAAGAAAGCCACACACGACGCAAAAGAATTTGACGTTGATGTTTGACGCTGACCGGAGCGCCACGCTCCTGAATCCGCTATGGACGCTAAGCCTCGCCGACCAGAGTGAACACCGCGCACGTGTTCATTTATCTATATCTACATCCCCGTCGTCCGATACGACATCGTATCACGCTGACGCCTCGATGTGGATATACACGAATCCGAGTGTAACTTAGGCACAGTGATCGTTTGGTCAGATTTTAAAAACATTCGGTGATTCAATTTGCTTCTGGACTCTGCCAAGCGTGGCAGCGCGGGATCGGATGGCAAACGTGCAAGTTACAGGTGGCGCAAAATACTGTTCAAATAGTAGATTTATTATAAGCCAAAGCCAAACATGACAGCGCAGGATTGGATGGTTAGATTTTAATAATGCAGTCTAGCTAGATTTATAAATTAAACTGGCTGATCTGGTCTAGGAGAAAAATATTGTTTGAACAGCTAATAAGTCTGGCCGTTAACATAAGCGAACAGGACAATTGCAGGCGTGCCAAATAATAGTTCCTGCTCCCACGACACTGTCAAACCAATACATACACTTTTAAATCTACACCTTTCACTTTACGCTCCAGCAGTGCGTTTATTTGAGCTAAGTATTCCGGTATACTGTAGTGCTGCTGCTACGAGAAACAGAGCAAGAAAGCCACACCACACACGAAGCAAAGAATTTGACCTTGACATTTTGACGCTGACCGGAGCACCACTCTCCTGAACCCTGCTGGCAATCCTTCCAGTGGATGCCCCGCGCCCGGGAGCTGTCGCCAATCTGTACGCGTCGCCCTCGAATCACATCCAGTTCTCCTCCACACGTCATACCCACCTCTCGCCACCAACACAGCAGGGGGGCAGTATCGGCAAGTGGCCAAAACTATAGAAAAAGTACCTCTTTCGAGTGTGGGACCCGGGAAGGCACGATTCGTCGCGAAACGAGTGATATTTTAGGTATTCAGCACTCAGCACTCAGCACCCAGCAGCATGGATCTCATTTTTGGTGCCTGAACGCGACCTCGTCGAATAAAAAATACACGGGGTTCGTGTCTCACAGGCGACAGCAGGATGTTCAGTTAAAGAAAATACCGTAATTTTACTTAACGTCAACATTGTTTTTTCTTTACGTTTTACCCACTTGTGTGAACAACATGGTTCTTTTTTTCTAATAAACTTATGTTTTTTAGTGTTTCCTTCGTGCACGTGTATTAACTCAAAACAAGACCCGTGCTAGAATCTTTAACGTGCACTCCAATACGAGACGACCATAAGGCTAATCCCACTGCAAAGTCATATAAGTACATTGTACTAAATTGTTATAAATTAGTGTCTAGCGACAAATCCTCCCATGTGTTATCGTATCATGTTATGTTTATTAAGCCCTAAAACAATCAATTATTATAATGTTGTTTCTATGAAAGTGGACCCATATTAAAACAACTAATTATGTTATACTCTGTATTTGGTACAGTCTAGTGAAGCTATTTTTATTTTGGAAAATTGCTTTATAAGTATTTTTTTTGTTGATGTTGAACTATTTTGAAAAAAGTATCTGGTAAAACAGCTTCATCAACAACTTATACATGGATAAGGGAGGGAAATAAGAGAGAGACTTATGAAAAGTTATTTTTTTTCAGCTTTATCCCACTTTATCCTTTTGTGTGAGAACGAAAAAATAGCTTCACCTATGGCAAAATAACAGCACACAACAGCTCATGAAACTGTTAGTGAAGCTGTGCCAAACAGACCCATATTAAATTTTGATTCAAAACATGAGATATTATCCTAAAACATGATCAGTTTCTTTCTCTCTTATAGTTGATTTCTTATTTCCATATCACTAGAAAGATCCTCTATATGACACCTTTCTCCGTCCCTTTTTTATTTGTTTCCATATCACAAGTTTGACTTGAAAGAAAATCGTACAATATTTATATCTCAAATAATTTTGTTAAAAAACTAGACAAAGATCTTTCCTATGATATTAATTATGATACTAATCGATGATATTTATTATTTATTAAAATTGCATCGGGGGCCAAAATAAAAAAATGTATACTTATCGGGCCTGAAAAAATGCTAGGTCAATTCTTTTTGGCCTATACTCACCCAACAAATGCATGGAAGTAGACCGGTCAGGATATTTATTTGTTTTTTAGGTTCTCCTATTTTAAGTCAGGGGATTTTCGGATTAACAGGTTATGGGTAAAAAGATTATGAATCAAGCCAACCAAGTATATTGGTTGCGTCGAGCCAGGTTAGGTTTTCTTGTATGGGTCATGCCGAGTTCATTGGACTAGCCGACTAGGTGGCCCATGTGATGAGGGCTAGTGACATTGATACCTGCTCAATGCACATCTCATCGGGAGTCTGAGACTTGCCATGCCTAAAAAAACAAAGGCGGCAAATTTCCAAACTAAAACCTTTAATTGGTTGTCTATAGTTGCCCGTGTTGTGAACCCGTGTGTCATGTTAGCAATGTTTGAAATAGATTGCATCATTTGCTAAATTGTTATACGTATTTGAGCAATTTACGTATTGTTAGATTACCCGCCTGCCAGATTGTTTTACGGTGGACACAAATGTTTTTTTGGAGTATATCGATTTTTAAAATGCAAGTTTATTTATGACTAGTGGTGGTCTTAGCCTTGTCATCTGGTTTCCTTCACTAGTATTAAGTAAGCATTAATTAAGAACCTCTATTATTATGTTTTTCCTCTTTTCTTTCTTCCCGTGCTTAAAAACTAAAAAATACCACTCATTTGTACGTTTGCAATAACGAGTAATAACCAAAGACTACATACATAGCTTTAAATTATGTTTTAAAGTAGTGTTGCCAACGGACAAACGGATCATGTACATTCGGATGCGGATTTGAATGATGGTTTAGACCGAAATTAGAGAGGATTTTGTCACTAGCATGGCTAAGTTATTTGCCACATGTGCTGCCAAAAATATATTAAAATGTAGCCTACATAAATAATAGAGTCTAGTGATATACTCCTCCATTTCAAAATGCAATGCACGTTTTGACACGGTACAATCTTCAAAAATACACTTCAACTGCTAATTGCTCTTTATTATTTATAAGTTATGGTAACAAAAGTTGGATCATTAGAAAATATTTCAAAATACAAACACAATTTAATCATTTTTAAAATACACTTTTTTTTATATAATTATGCAATTCAAATATTTTTTAATAATCTTTTTATATAATTAATCTAGTTGTTTTTTAAGGCAAAAAACATAATTAATCTAGTTGTTGGTCACAGACAATGACAAAGTTTGAATTGTAAATTATGTTCACATCTTATCCATATTCATATTAGTTTTTTGGACAGGAGTAAGATCTAACTTTATCCATTAATTTTTATTAAAATATATAAGAAAAATTAAAAATAAAATTACTTTTTTTTAGGCTTCAAGGTGAATCTATACATATAAGTTTCACCTTTTCAATCTAAATATTTTAAAACATTCTAATTTATGTTCCCAATGTTTGAAAAAATAGTCCAAAATCCATATTAGTATGTTTTTGGACATAGTTTCAGGACTTCAAACTGGGCTTTATCCATAACATTCTCTAGAAAAAATAGCTATCCATCTTTCGTTTTCGGTCAAAGGACCTTTGAAAAGCGTAAGTGTACAGTGAAGTCGAGCTATATTTTGACCGCTATAAATGATTTGTCAAAATTACTAAAATACTATGCAAAATTTTGGGAAAAATTTAAACTCTAGAATTGCAGAATTTACTGGAAGAAGGGAGTAGTGTTTTTTTTTTCTTTTTCTTTTTTGAGTGGAAGTTGATAATATAAATGCAAAATCATTAACCTGCACAAGATTGAAGTGCTTTAACTTAGCTTGACGACAAGGTAGGAACACTGAAAACATGACCAGCTTTCAAATCTCTATTTATTCGCAACAGAATTTTTGGATAAAAAAAACCCCACCAGGCACCTCTACCTGCCGTCCTGCCCATCCTTATCCGTAACAGGAATTCCTTCTCGAAGCCTTTCCGACAGGTGGGCCCCACCCATTTCCTTCGAACACGCCCCCAAACACAACCGACATCGCGCGGTCGCGCGCCACGCCGGACGAGCGAGACTCGTCGTCACCGTGACGGACCCCACCTGCTCTGACCCCTTCAACGACGGGACCACACCGCTCCCGTTCCCCTCCCCGCCATGGGTCCCCATCGGAATCCCGTAGTTCGCTGACGTCAGCTCCGCCATCACCGCACGTGACCCCGCACTATTGCCGCGCGTCCACACCCTGTCGCTTTACAGCCAGGAGGGCAGCCAAAACAGAGGCAGGGCATTTCGCGCACGTTTCACACGTTTTCTTCGCGCTGCTCTGTCCGTGCGCCATTAGCAGGAGCCAATCTGTGCGCCGCGTACCCTTCGACGTCGACCTCGTATAAAAGGCTCTCCCCGTCTCCAGTTCCCGCTCTCAGTTCAAAGCAGCAGCGCCAGCGCCTCGCCATCAGACGAACACACACGACACACGAGCTCAGATCGCAATCGCAACACCCAACCAACAGCCCGCACCGCATGACCAATCGAACCTTCGCCGCCATGGCAGCGAACCACTCCTACATGATCCGATTCGACGGCTACTCCGACCACGACCCGTCGCCGAGCTCGGCGGGCGCCGAGCCGCCAGGCCCGCCGCCGTTCCCGGGGCGGATGATCTCCCCCGAGCAGGAGCACCAGGTCATTGTCGCCGCGCTGCTGCACGTCGTCTCCGGGTACACAACGCCGCCGCCGGAGGTCTTCCCGCCGATGCCGCCGGTGCTGCCAGCGCCGGGCTGCCAGGTGTGCGGGATGGACCGGTGCCTCGGCTGCGAGTTCTTCGCCGGCGGGGGGGGCGCGCCGCGGCGGCGGCGACCGCATTGGACGGAGCAGGGAAGGTGGCCGCCGCGGCTGCTGGCGCGGCGGCGGCGGCGCCCGGGCAGAGGAGGCGGAGGAAGAAGAAGAACAAGTACCGCGGCGTGCGGCAGCGGCCGTGGGGCAAGTGGGCGGCGGAGATCCGCGACCCGCGCCGCGCGGTGCGCAAGTGGCTCGGCACCTTCGACACCGCCGAGGAGGCCGCCAGGGCCTACGACCAGGCCGCCATCGAGTTCCGCGGCCCGCGCGCCAAGCTCAACTTCCCGTTCCCCGAGCAGCTGGCCCACGACGAGCAGCCCACGCCCAGCAACGGCGACGGCGCCGCCAAGTCGTCGGACAACACGCTGTCGCCGTCGCTCTGCAGCGCGGACGCCGACGACCGGGGGCAGCAGCCGGAGTGGCCGGCCGCCGCCGGGCACGAAACAGGGGAGCAGCTCTGGGAAGGCCTGCAGGACCTGATGAAGCTGGACGAAGGCGAGCTCTGGTTCCCGCCAACCTCCAGCGCCTGGAATTGAATCGTCCGGGATTAGATCCCAGCCGTTCAAGTAGTTTGAAAAGGCACATCCTAGCCTTTCACTATGTTTTTTTTTTATTGGCTCTTCTTTTTTCTAAACTCTGTTGTACTTATTTGAACAAAGCAGAGTTCTGTAAATTACAGTAGAGTCCTACCAAGTGATTATTGAACAGGCAATTTTGGAGTGTATTTTCTACAGCACTTGAAAGCAATTAACACGAGCTGACTAGTGATTTGTCAACCGAATTAAATACGCGACCATTTGGATAAAAAAATTGGATTGAGGTAGTATTTCGTACAGTACTTCACTAGCGTCTAGTAGGATTGAGACTAGCCCTTCGAAATTTGTGAATAATATCCATCCATCAATATGATCCACGTGCCGGTGGTTGGCAAATTAAGTATTGTTATGTTTGTATCATGTTGTTCGGTGACAGGATTGCTACGGAATGATTAGTTTATTTTACTACTCCACGAGCGGAATACAACGACATAGTTAACTAGAATCGATATCGATCCCGTTTTGCAACCACTCTATTAGGATCTAGTATCTACTTACTTTTAAATTGATTATTTGAAAGCAACAGATTTCCATTACTATTTTGAGCCAGTGGATGTAGAATCCAATTGCGCAATCTTCTATACTTTCACGGTTGTGCCACTGGAACACCAATGGGGTGTATGGTTTAAAAAATAGAATGGCAATCCACCTTCTCTCCTTATTTTTTGTGTAATTTATAGGAGCAAATTAGATTGTTCCAGCAAAATGATGGAATGGACTCTATATTAGAACAGATCATGGACCATCAAACCTGACCTTAACAAAATTATCTGGCCGACTAGAGTAAATTTTTGACCCAAAACCCAACCAAACGTAGAAAAATCCTAGGAATAACATGTCATTTTTTCGGCTCGACCAGACCCGAAGTTTGATTAGGTGATGCATCACTACATCACCCTATCTAAAATGTGGTAGTTTCATAAACCAAAGACCCCGTGACATATTTGTTTAATCCATTTCTCAATGGAGTTGGAGGAGACGAGAATAATTTTGACTTATAGGTGATTTGATCTTCTTCGATCCCTCTTTAATCCCGCCAAACCAAACAATGTGTGAAAGGGAGTTGGCGTAGAATCCACCCCTATCTTTTGACATTTGCAACTTTTAACCTCTGCCTGATATTAGCAATCTCATTTAGCCGCTCTTCCTTACTACACATATTTTGAACCTCAAATACTGAATCAGATGAAAAAATGAAGAGGATAATTAGTTATCATGCCTCGAACCATAATTATACCTAATTTTAGACATTTGATCAAACTGTTAATTACTACCATAGACCATATTAAAAATCTCAAATTTAGAGAACTCTTAGGAATAACAAGACATTTTTTTTTTTAACATTTGACTCACCTCAAGATGGATGCATCACTACATCACCCTATCTAAAAAGTGGAGGTTCCATAAAACCCTGGGACAATTTGTTTAATCCATTCCTCAATGCTGGAAACCATCAAAGAATAAATTTTGACATATAAGTGATATGATCTTCTTCATCCCCTTTAATTGAACCAAATCGTGTAAAAGGGAGGATAAAAACCGCACCATAGACCCCCCATCTTTTGACATTTGCAACTGTTAACTACTACCTGATATTAAAACTCATTTATTTCCTTACTAGACTTATTGTTTTTTTTAACCTGACAATCAAGCTGAAACCCAAATTTATGGAATCAAATTAAAACTTCAATGATAGATCATAGTTATCATAACCATCAAACCATAAATTGTACCTAATCGGATCTAGAGTCAACCTAATTGACTAAGATCGCAAAGTCATAAAACCGCACCATAGAACCGTGATCTTTGACAACTATGTGTTATATAACTTATTTATTTGTAGGCTAGCGTATTCTTATTGTTGCCTTTACCTGACAATGCTGAAACCCAAATTTAAGTGAAGCCAAATTATGGTTAGACTTGTGTAGTA
This sequence comes from Chrysopogon serrulatus, assembly GCA_015844335.1. Taxonomy (NCBI): domain Eukaryota; kingdom Viridiplantae; phylum Streptophyta; class Magnoliopsida; order Poales; family Poaceae; genus Chrysopogon; species Chrysopogon serrulatus. The sequence continues at coordinate 115,927 of JADLZL010007183.1, forward strand.
ATCTTTCGGTTCTACCGTAGGCCTATTTTCAACTAGGCAATGGAAGAAAGGTACTACTGAATAAAGGTATTGTGCTCAGCAGCTTTACATTCACCGCCAGTCAAATCGGCTCTCGAAGCGTTATGGACCCAATTCCCACTTCACATCCATCCATATCTGGATCCGAGAGACCGATGGCTAGCCCTGAATCTGAGAAGTGATTTTACTGATCTCAAGTTGTTTCAGGATACGGATATCGGAATAGTCGCCTGGCTCCTGATGATTGCCCCTCCATTGTTTGATATCTTGTCATCTTGCTGATGAGCTCCTCCTGTTGTGCCGAGGCCTCCTCCACACGTGCACGTGGGAGTGGGACGGAAAAGAGAGTCAATCTCTGCTGCCGCTGCTATAATGCCCACGCACGTCGTCATACCTGACTCTGAAAATCTGAATATCTCCATTTGGAATCGGAGGATCGGACGACGGCCACATCCGGCAGACGCAGGTGATTTCCCCGTGCGGAAAATCCTAGGAACGCCCTCAGAATCTCGAGGGATTAGCGATGCCGATTGCGATTTGTGAGCGACGACGTCTCCTACCTGAGGATTGAGACTGGCGGTATCGCTATCGCGAACGCCGAGGCAGCTCCACTGGCCGCCACCCCTCGGAGTCGGAGTCGAGATGACAGGGGCACAAACAGCCATGGCCACGCGCACCGCGTGCTCCGGCGTGCGACGTGCTTATCGTGGATCGGAACCGTGCACCGGACGTGGAGGAGGCTAGCGTCGTGCTCGACGTGCCGCCGTCGTCCTCATCAGTCGAACGGCGGGAAATGGAATGGAAGAACCGCCCCCATGGTGTTTCTAGCAGATCTGTGCGCGTTCACGAATGGGCTCACGGTGGGTGCGATGCTTGCATCCGGCGTGGTCTTGCTGGCGCAGGGCCCTGCTATCGGAGGGTGAGGCGACGGGTGGATGGAAAATTCTAGTTTTATCCTCCATTGAATATAATTAAATAATAAAAAAACAGATTTGATGTTATCTATTTTGGTATTAGTTCCATCAAGTTTGGTCTTTGGTACTGTCCCCATCGTATTTCCAAATACTTTTCCAATAACATGTTCAATTTTTACACCGATAAGTTTCTTCCAATAGATGGTTTATATTTTTTTCAATCTAAAATTTCTCAAAATAAAAAAAAGAGGATATTTTTCGGCCAAACCTGACTCAATTTTTTATTTGATATGCATCACGACATCACGGGAAAACATGTCCCAATTGAATGTGACGGTTTCATGAACCAAAGACCCTGTTGTTCGTCCTTCAATCCTCTCTAATCCCCACTAAATCAAAACAATGCCTAAAGGGAAGGATGATTGGCGTAGCCATCTTATTTAACCATGTTTCCTAACTACCGATATCCTGACTTCTCCGCACCTCAAGATAGACTCCGTCCCTACTGAATCAATGAAAACTTCAATGATAGATCATAGTTATCAAACTATTGATATCAATGGGTATTTCCACATGGTTTATCATAACCCCCCCATAGTAGGTTGAGGTTGTTGCAAAAGAGGAGAGGTAGGACTGTACTTCCGACCACACACAAGATCGAAGGGATGTCCAACTGGAAAAGGTATTTTCCACTCCACACCCATCCATTTCAAGTGATTTACTAATCAAGTTGTTCGGGATGTCAGAATGCCTGGATTTTGATAATTTCTCTCCATTGATTGATATCTTCCTGAGTTCCTATTGTGCCGAGTGCCCTGCAGGTGCATGGGTAGCCGAATGTGGGACAGAGAGATAGTGAGGGGGGGTGTTTGGATCCTGAGTCTAAAGTTGTCCATGTCGTATTAGATGTTGGGATGCTAATTCAGATAACTATAAACATGAGTTAATTATAAAACTATTTACATAGAAAAAGACAATTTATTAATGTCAATTAATATATCATTAGCGTGTGATTACTATAGCACCACATTGTCAAATCATGGACTATCTAGACTCAGGTTTGTCTCCCAAACTAGTCTCAGTTGTGTAATTAATTTTGTAATTAGTCTATATTCAACATATCTAATAGTATCCGATATTCGATAAGATAGGGACTAAACAGTAGGAGGAAGAATCAGACACCCTCTTCTAAACAATTTGATCTCTTTCAATCCTTATGGAACCGAACAATTGCATAAAAGAGAGGGTAATTGGCGTAGCCTACACCACCCCCCATCTTTTGACATTGCACGATTCTACCGTAGAAATGAACAATTTTTTGCCCAAGCTGCAATGTCAAAAGATAGTCTCTGCTGCAATAGTACTGCTCGCTGGCGCATTCAATACGGACGGACGACCGCCACATCAGGCAGCAGATGCAGTCACGCAGGTGATTTCCCCTCGCGGAGAATCCTAGCAACGCCGCCAAAAAGTCTAGCAGCGGTAGGGATTGTGATATGTGAGTGACGTGTCCTACCTGAGAATTGAGACTGGGACTCGTGAGGCTGGCCGTCACGGTATTGCGAACGCCGCCTCCCGGAGAGTCGAGACTCGAGAGGACGCGGGAACAGCAGGTCCCTACCCGTCAGCCGTTGCGGGGAGGTGACGTCACGAGCGGGACGGGCGGACGCAGGCGAGCGGCGTGTGCCGTCACGGTGACGGTGACCCACCCACTCGTCCTGCAGTATCTCCACTGCACTCCCGCTACTCGTCAGACAGGCTGCGCAAACGAACGGTCAACTGACGAGTGAGCGGCGGGTGGGCTGGGCCGGCGGCCTCCGGGTGGCCCGTAGTGACAGGTGAGTGGGTGCTGCGCTCAGGGCGCACGTCACCGTCGTCAGCCGCGCCGCGGTTCCAGCTGGGGAATCGTTGGCCCGCCGCCCGCGGCCCGCCAAGCAGCGGGAAGAAGCTGCGCGGAGCTTCTTTTCTTCACGTCTGTCTGTTGGCCGCCGGCTGGCGGCTGCGCACGGGCTTTTTCTTTTTCTTTTTTTTGAACTTATTTTTCTTTTTCTTTTTCTCTCTCCCTTCCTTTTCTTTTTGTTCCTATTCAACTGATGAAGGGGCTCCACGTGGAGCATCGCGGGTCGGACTCGTGGTATGTGTATGTATGAATGTGATCTCCTTCAATGCCGGCGAGGTCTGACTTTCGAGTTTTGACCTATCCCTACTCCGTCGATCAGTCCGTCGGCTAAGGCTTTGACGCACCGTACTGACTCCAGTGGTCAACTACCTTTGTATTTGACATTTCCCATTTTTTCCGGCCCTCACGTGTTATCCAGACGAGAATACATGTACGTGTACCTTTCATGCGGGCAAATTTTATCACATCGTTTTCGTTCGAGCTAGCATCGGGGTGTTTGGAGCGGAGCGAGGGAACTCAAGTACTCCACTTTATATTTTTTAGCTAAACATGTTTAGCTATATATGATTTAGAGAAAAAAAGAGATGAAGTTGTACGAGCAGTTAAAAAAGTGATTTACAAACTCTAGATCTTTTGTAGAGCTACTTTATGATAGTAGAGTTCATCAAGCAGTCCTAATAGACCTAAAATATAAGGATAGCAAAAAAAAAAAAAATACACACACAAGAACAGAGAAGTAATATTAGAGATATAAATCATATTATAAAAAACATGGCAATTTATAGCATCTTTATTCGGTGGGACTTATAAGTTCTACCGATAAGTTAAAACGGCTGATTTTTTATAAGAAAAAAAAACACTATTTTAAGCTAAAGTGAACATGGTCACAACATCACCGGTATCGTAGAAATATTTTAGTTTATTTATTTATGGCTGTAGCCCAAATCAAAAATGATCATTTTAAATATATCAAAAACTTATAAAAGAGGCCACATTTCAGATTCATCAAATCTTCAACAAGTCTGCACCAAGAGTCAGACACATGTTTTTCGCTTTCTTGGAATTCTATGACTCCATAGTTTTGCGTTGTTTAGACTAAACGCTGGTTAATGATGGTTACCCTTCACTATCGAGTCGTAAGGCTATAATCTGGTCAAATATTTTCGATCTTTTGAAACTACTAGGAGTGAAGACACACTTTGCTGTTGGCCGGGTTAAGCCACCAAAAACGAAATTGGTAAGGTGGCTTGACGCGCCAGCCATATTAAGACATCTGTTGGGTTTTTGTTTGACTTTTGGCAGTGTTCTACGCCATTGGATCCACCTGAGACCACCGATTATGATGTTTAATATTTTTTTTGGAGACATGCATATTTCTTTTTTGGTGCGGATGGTTCTGAGTTTAGCTTTGCTTTGCAGGAGTCAGTAGCGGAATGCGACCCTAATTTCACCTACGGTTCATGTGACATGAATAAACCTGACAATGGTTTGGGTTAAGCCCCATTTTTTGGTTTGGTTTTGCTTTTGGGTTGTATTGGTTTGGGGTGAAACGGGCTAAGAAGGCTATTGGTCTGGTTTGGTTTGGGCCATATTAAAGTGGGCTCATTTGGTTTGACTGTCAATAATAGAGTTAATAATGAGTTTTTATTCTATCTATTTATTTTTTGCTTTTGCTTATGACTAAATATAAACAATAGCATGAGGTGCCAGTGAATTGGTGGGTTGAAAATGTATTTTAATGCGTTAAATGTACAAATGGTTTGGTTTGGTGTGGATGATTGGAGTCACGGTCTAGTTTGGTTTGGATTTAACTTTCAAATATACATGCTTTGGATCGGTGCAGGTTTGGTTTGGATCTGTTTAATATTTTTTTTGAGACATGACCTTTTTTGGTCGACTTTAGACATGAACGATATGGTGTGTACATAATTCATTGAGAGTAAAGTTTATGGTCGATCCTTGAATTTGTGGGACTGTGATAATTATTATATATTTTGCAGGAATTTCTCCGTCCCTAAAAGTTTGACTAATTTTATAAAAGAGAGTAATAACATCTACAATATAAAATAAGCATATTATGAAAATACATTATGGTAAATCTAATGATACTAATTTGATAACATAAATTTTAAAATTTTTTTAGAAATTTGATCAAATTTAAATAGTTTGATTTAGGACGACTCTAAAAATCGTTCATTTTAGGGAACAGAGGAAGGACCTGCTTGGTTCGTGGCCAAATTTTACCATACCAAAGATTTGACAAGCTAAAATTAGATAAAAAAGTTGTCATGGATTTGACAAGTCAAATGTGAGAGCTCGATAAATTTTGGTAGCAAACCAATTAGTAGTGAAAACAATTAATTGTCAAATCTTTGGTTTGGTAAATTTCAGGAACCAACCAATCAGGCTTGAAATATATAGAAGATTGTTCCCAAGAAGCTAACGCCAGCTGCATTGCGAGAGTTTCCCAGAGGGTCAAGGCCGGACCAGAAGTCAGCTAGCTCAACAGTTCCATATAGGTTTTCTTACAAACTGCACCAGAGCTCACAAGCGCCAACCATACCCTGTTACCCAGGAGGCTAATAGTAGTCTCTACAAATAAAAAGAGCAAAACTAGAAGATTTTGGGCCCGTTCCACTGGTCGATTCCTACAGTACTCAGCAGCACATCCATCCATCCAGCAGGCTGGAAACCAGTCACGAACCAGCCGGCAACCAGCCAGCCGAACGGGCCCTTTCTTTGGTGCGGTAAAAAAAACGCGTTCTGCCTCTCTTGCGATCGTTCTGCCCCCAAAATATTTTTTCCGAGCCAGATGTGGAAATAAAAAAACCCACACAATCACAGCAGCCCACAATCAACGCCCAGGAAAATCTCCACGATCACAACAGCCGCAATCAGGGCATCTCCATGCCACTCAGGATAAATCATCTTCACGATCACCACGCCGCCCATTTCGCGATTTCGCCCTGACGCACACGTTGTCGATGGCATCGTCATCGGTCCACCGTCAAATGCTTGCTGCTATCGCCAGACGCGAGTTGGCCTTGCCCATCCATCACACGTCGCCGTCGCCTCGCATGCGACGACTGTCACCCAGCCATGTGGCCGTCGCCGGTCCTTCTCGCGCCGGACTCTATCGCCTGCCACTGTCTTCAAGCCATAGATGAACCACACAAGGTGAGAATCAAAAGCATCCATCATCCAGGTGAAAAAGGATACGTGCAGTCTTATGGCTCACAGGATCTCCGTTGGTGAGTCTGCACTGCCTAGAATCAGGAGTTTGTCGTCCATGTCGACACCCAGGATCGCCGCACACAGAGGAGCACAGGATAGTCATATTCAGGTATGACTGATGCCATTGCCATGTGTTGCATTGTAGTGCCAAGTCAATTTGTCATGACCCTCATTGTCGTGCAGCATCTGCATAGGCATATATAGGCATTGTTCATCAATTAGTACTTCAAAAGTAACAGACATAAGGATGAGGAAGGCCTGAGCAGCAGCAACACCAATCGACATAGTAGGCCTTATGTTAGTGAACTGGGCATTTTATTAAGCGATCGTGTTTCTTTTTTGTTTCTTCCTGTTTCTCAACTGCAGATAGAGACTCAGGAATCAGAAGTGGGAATTACTGCAGGTAAATCCAAAACCATGATATTTATTGTATGTGAAATCATTATGGATAAACTAAGAAATAGAGGATTCTATGGACATACCGGTTCATTATCACTATTGAAAATTAACTAGACTTAATGAAGTAGACAAATTGTTGGTGCCTTTTGCTAGGTTATGAACATAATGCAGATAACAATAGGGGACAAGCAGTAGCTGTAAAGTTATGTGTCTCTATACCCGAGTTTGAAAGCAAAATAAATAGTGCCTTCAAACTCTGCACAAAGGATGAAAACTACATCTATCTTTTTTTTTATTCTAGGTTCTTATCTGTTTCAAGTTTCGTTCTAATTAGCGTGGTTCAAAACTTAACATAATCTGGTGAAACAATTTGCACTTACTTTAGAATCACATTGCAGTTATCTAGAAATATCATAGCCTCTAGATGATGTTTGCTAAATGCTTCACCAGCAGGCTCTTCATATTCAGTTTCCCATTTTGTAAAAGATGAACATACAACATTGAACTATGACCAAAATATTTTTTTATGGTTATCATGTTCATGGTATACAGCATTAGTGTTAACCAAAGGGAAAAAAAAAACAAGGAATACATATCAGCTTGCTGCAGCCCTTCTGAAAACCTTCTCAGCCAGCAAAAAGTATCTAGAAAGTTCATTGATTTACCAGTCCAGCTATCCAAGTTAAGGCCCTCTTTGGTTTACGGGTGAGATGCCGATGAAACAAAGGAATGGAATCCAAAGGATTTAAAGACATCATCGTTCCTTTGGTAGGCGCAGGAGAAACTGAGGATTCGTTCTGGAGGAATCGTTCGCTCTCAAAAAACACAGGAAAGAAAACATCCACACTGGGTTCTTGTTTTTGTAAAGTCCAAGGCAACTGCGAGCAGAACAGCAGCGACCGCAGCTCGTTGATGTCCAACAGGAGGGCCTTGGGCCCGTCCAGAGCTCCAGCGCCGTGGACAGCGGCAACGAGGCGAGGTCCGATATCCCGCGCGCCTAGATGGAGGCCGAGCACCGCCTGCAGGCCCGTGCTTCTCGCCGCCGCCGCCGCGCTGCGCGCCCACGCCGAGCGACTCGAGTTTGAGGCCGTCGAGCGGGACAAGCTGCTCACCGCGCTTGTCGCCGCCACCATGCCTCTCCTTCACCGCTGTTCGCCCAGCGCCTAGCCGCCTTCACCACGGAGACTAGGGCGTGTGGGCCTGCCCAGTGCCATCCATGGCCGGCACGTGGGGCGGAGGAGAAACAGTAAGCAGGAAAGGAGGCGCGCAACCCGGCTTTTCGATGCCGCCGCAAGCAGCACCAACACTGTGGTCGCCGAGGAGTTCGCTCGGCGCGGGCGCAGCGACGGGTGGCGTGGAGCTCGCCGGCGCAGGTGTGGACATCGGCCTCGCACAGCTGCTGCACGGGAGCTCGCCGACATGGTGAGGCGCGGGACCGGCTTGTGTGGGGCCTGGAGCTCGTCCGACGCGGAAGCAGATGGATGACGAATTGAGTGGGCTCCTCTGGATGAGTTATTCATCCAAGAACAGATTCATTCTTAGCTACTGCTACACAAATGGGCAGACAACGCACTTTGGCAGATGGATGAAGATGGGGGGAGAGAGAGAGAGAGAGAGAGAGAGAGAGAGGCATTTTGGCACATGCCGATGCTGCTGTAGTTGTTCAGAATGTGGCCAATTCCTTTGTTTCACCTGAGCTCTACAAAAGCCATCTTATCTTATTTCCTTTGTTTTCAATTCCCATAGAAATGGAGAAGGATGTCATCCCAATTCCTGAGTTTTTTTTCCCTTTCCTATCCTTTCCCTATCCTACAATCCAAAGGGGAACTAAAGAGTTTTTTTTAATAAATATCCCATACAGCTGAATGTCTTAAACATAGCAACTTTTGGGTATAAATCTTATACTCGATTTGTATGGCACATCTCAATTCACTGATCTAAGCAAGCTTATAAAAAAAAACCCAGGTGTGTGCAGTAGTAATGTCCTTTTCCAACACCTACTCACTAACAAATAGGTTGGACCACCTCAATTGATGCATAAATCAAACCATGTAACTGCGGTAAATAATACCAACCTTGAATCTCAGTTTGCAAGATAGAAGCTGCACAATACTAATCTAGCAATCCAAGTCAAGCAAAGAGCTCACCTTACATAACGTGGGGAAGAGAATTGAGAGGACGGCACCGAAGATGTGGTCGGCCACCACGATATGCAGGGGATGGAGAAGCCCAGGTCGGGGGATGGACGCAGGTGTACGGCAAGAAGATGAGGATGCAGGTCGGCGGGTGCTGGATTTAGGGAAGAGACCGACGAGAGACGAGCTCGACCTCATCCAACGGCGGCGTGGGTCTGAAACTCCAAATCGGGTTCCCACGCAGCCGTCAATCTAAATACGGCGGTGGCGTGGGTCTTCACTGTATCTGGCTCGCCTCAGCTGTGGCCGGCTGGCCGCCGCCGGAGCTGACCAGGAGAAGAAGAGGCTCCGCATTCCAACACCCACCGGCGACACACACTGGTTACCCTCCACGCCAGCTGCGCTGCTTCATGAGAGGGACAACCTGGAGGAAGAGAAAGGGGAGCGCCACTCCTCGCTCCATCCTCTGACTGTCACAGAGAGCCAGCATGAGGAGGAAGCAGGGAAGTGTAGGAGCCAGAGAGCCAGGAGGCGGAGAATCTGAGGAAGGGGGTTACGGTTACGGACAGTAGGGCGAGTCTGTGGCGTGCGTGCGTGAATAATCTTTTTTGTTTGTCTTTCTTTTTACCTTTTTTTTCTTTTATTATATACATGTTATAGTGCACTTGTATAAATAAGTAGTGTTATTATATTACACTCCTAAGTTTGGACTTTTGTTTTGTCGACACAACGGTAATATGTTATAGTACACTTGTATAAATAAGTCTTTTTTGTATAAATTAAGTTTGGTTGCATGTTAGAATTTGGCGCGCCATAGTTGGTGAAATATTCTTTCAGCAACTTCTCATTTGAATTAAACTGTTATATAAAAATTCCTTGTTCTATTGTATATGATTTTTTTCTGAATATTGCTTTTGATGCCTGAATTTTCCTTTCCTTCTTTTTTTTCTGTGATGTGCAGAGTTAGCATCCATAAGCTACATCTGATGACGAAGCACAACCTGGATCCTTTGCAGCCACGAAATAAACCTTGATATCAGAGTAGTAAAGGTAGGTACCAATCTTCTAATTCTGTAAACCTTTTTTTTTTACAACATTTCTGTAAATCTTGATGGAGCAGCTCTAGGAGCGGTGTGATGGACAGGGGTGACTGCTGTTGGCTTGAGCATGATGGCATAGCAAGCGGATCCCATATCAACTTGAGAAGATTCCTGATTTTTTTCCCCATCTAGAATTTGATTGTTGCATCTATTTTATCTTCCATAGTTTTTGTTCGATCCAGACTAAAGATTAGTAAAGAAGTAATTGATTACAATAGAGTTCTTGTTCCTGTGACGTTATCTGTGACTATGTTCATTTTATGAACTTTGCTTTTTAGCTTAAATGCACTTTAATTTTGATATTTAATTTTACAGTATTATTATTTTATCATACGATCCATGTATTTTAGTTCAAAAATTTAGTTGTTCCGTAGCAACGCACGGGCATGCTAGTAGCATATATCTCCAGTTTTTCGAATTCAAAGGCACAGTACCAGTGAGCCGTCCCAGACTCCCCAGTAATTCAAAAGGCATGCACGAGGACCTGGGCTCCCTGCACCGGTCCAGCTGGAGTCTGTAGCCTCGCCTCGCATGCATGGCAACGGCCTGAGCCATGGGCTCGAGCGCTGCACTGCAATGCGCAGAAATCTTTAAATGGCCTGCTGCTACCAATTCCGATCGATCTCCACGCATACGGTGTAGTAATAAATGCCCCTCCGCCGTCCCAAAATTTGGGGCCCGGTTCGAAATGCATATTGGGGCCCTAAATTTTTAATGGTTCACAATTTGCCGGATTACATGATTCTTGAGTTTTTTTTAGAGAATTTGTTCATGCAACATTTATATCTCCAAAAAAAGTTCATTAAGAAAAAATATATTCAAAGACCTATCTAGTGATGCGGTCGGATGAGAGGATGGTATTATAAATATTAATACTCTTTAATATATAATTGGTCAAAATTATAAAAGTTTGGGTACTAGGCTGAGGGATGCGAGGTGGGGACCCATGCTTTTTTGGGGGGCCTGTTCCGTCACTCACCTCGCACATGGCCATCGAATAAATGCCGTCCATGAATTCCAGACGAGCGAGGTGCATCTGGCCGTGGCCAGACGTACGTACGGCAGGTGCTGGGCAGAACGCATGCATGCATGACAAAACATGCACGGACCGCCGGTCGAGCTGATGAAATGAAACACACGCTCTGCCGACACTCTGCTCGCAGTCGCAGCGGTAGCCTACAGTATCTGCCTGGCACATCCATTCGATCCTGCCCCCATAAACCCAAAAAAAAAAATATTCTACTCTACTAACTGAAACAAGGTGTCAAAAGTAGTGCCTCCGACTGTTTACGGGCAACATTTATATTTATTTGGTTATCTCCCTAACCACTTCCCCTCTGTGGTCGTTAGATCTCCGGAGGGGCCCTGCGGCATGGCTACCCTCTCGTGACCCAAATTTGGACAAAGCAGGGGCAAAGGAAAATTAGTCACGTTTGTCTCGTCAACTACAGTTATTCAAACAGTATTTTTTATCATAATAAATTAGCCGGTTTATTTTATCAGTTAGCCTATATGACCAACCAAATACTTCTATAAGAGCTGAAGGACCGAAAACGGCGACGGAGGGGGTGAATGGGAGCCTCAAATTTCTTTTTCGAAACTTTCGACCATTTGTCCCAAAATCGAACCCCAAAAGCAAAACCACAAGCAAGCGGTAAGATCACGACCTAACGGGTAGGTGGATACCCTTGGAGATGTCCAAGAGGTACAGCGGATCAACCGAGAAAGATCGAAGACAAGCACTCGACGAAACTTCAAAAGGGACGCACTCAAATCCTATCGAGAAGTAAGGAGTGGTCAATCCAAAAATACTCGAGTCAACTTTTGACAAGAGTATTTGGATACGAAGCACGTGATGCTAGAAACCCAACGCAACAAGTGGAAGTCGAATCGAGCTCGAACGATCAAGAAGTTTAACAAATCAGCTTTCGGTCTTCATACCGGACCTCATACCGGACGCGTCCGGTATGAACCGACCTCAGTTTCAAGCCACAGACCAATCTTGGGAGAAAAATAGAAAATCTAACCAAAAGGTGTCCAAAAATTATGAAATTTTAACCAGGGGTAGTAGACACCCTAAGGAAGCTTTCCACAAAATATGAGATCAAAACTCCAAGGTTGGAATACCGGACACGTCCAGAATTTACACCGGACACGTCTGGTATTTCCTGCATTGAAGCGACTTTGGGAGAAAAATCGAAAACCCAATCAAACGATATCCAAAAATCCTGAAATTTTAACCCTAGAAACTAGACACACAGAGGAAGGTCTCCACAAAATTTCAGCCCAAAATTCCAAAGTAAAGTGTACCGGACGTGTCCGGTATTCACACCGGACGTGTCCGGTATGCATGGGCAGAAACCTGGAAAATTCGATTTCGAATCTAAAACTCAACCAAATCAACTCCGATTGATCTGAAATTTTGCAGAGGGGTTCACAAGGTAGTTCTAAAGCTACTCCATGAAGATCACAGCCCCAAACACACTACAACTCCGAAAATCAACGAAATCCGATTCAAGAGCAAGTTTTCCCCCGAAAAAAACTCGATTCGACCCGATCTGTGGATTCGTGAGGAATTGGATGAAATCCTTCGGTGGAAAGGATCAACCCACGACCAAGATCAAGTAGAAACAAGTGGTTCGCAAAGAGATGGATCACAGCCGAGAAATCGCTAAGAACGCGAAGAGGGGAAAGAGGGGAAAACGAAGAACGCGAAGAACAAAACGCGAATCAATGCAAGCAACTCAATGATCTGACTCCACGAGGAAACATGGAGGATTCGGGACCTCCATTCCCTTCACACGAGTTCGATTACACTAATGAAGGATTAGTGGACCTCTCACTCACTCACAAAGCAACTAGAGGAAGAAAACCCTAAATGAGAAAAATGCAAATGGGAGAGGTGAGGGAGATGGAGCTCCCTCCACCTTACTTATCGACCGGGCTTATTTCATTTTCCAGTTTTTGCCCCCTCGATACAACTCCCCCGAGCAAACCGCCTAGCCCTAGGGACATTGCGGTCCAACTCGAACCGACTTCGATGTAATTCTTGATCCGACGGCCACCGCGCCTTCTCACCGGTAGCTTCGCCTCGACGCGACCTCCCCGATGCCGCCACGTGCCGTCCGTCCGCCTCGGGACCTCCGCCAGGGTTTTGTGGCTCAACCCAGAAACCCGCCGGGTGGTTTTGAGGCCCAAACCACCGAAACCCTCCACCGTTGGTTTTGAGGCCCAAACCAACAAACCGGCCCATGTCCTTGCACTTGTCGGGCCAAGTGCCAGCAACGCGATCCCGCCCGGCGATTCCGGTCCCCGGCCCAAGTCTCGATGCGTCCGCCCTTTCACCGCTCCGGTCCATTCGACGCTGCCCGCCATCACTTGACCTTCACCTCGCCGTCGGCCACCGCCTCCATGCTCGACACCGCACAACACAAGCCAAGGTACATGTGGAACTCGTGGCTTTCACCACCGTCGATAGCACCCCATCCGAGATGCTAGTAGTTGAATCAATCACTCATCATCACAACTGAACCACAAGTATGAACCTTGTGTTCGCAAGAGCACTCACTCAACAGTCTCTAACCTTGTTTTAGCAGATACTGCATAAAGTTTTCCTGCCTTGTAATGCTTTTGTAGGATTAATCAAAATTTCTTTTTCTCAGTATATCTTGCTACTTCTATGTTGTCATTCGCGAAACGAAATAGTATTTATTAGACACATGCACGCACGCAGACGGCGTTCAGAACAAATATTATATAAGTAGAAGAACCACACAGCTGGCTGTTATCTGTTTCTTATGGGTCCTGCATCCCCCGACCGTGAAACTGTTTTATTCTTTTTTAATTCCCAAATGGAGCAAAGTCAAAGCTCCAAAAGTCGCCCCGGCCCAATGGCGCGCCCCCTAGTAGCATGCCCGAGATTTTGACTTGCTTATTTTAGTGGCAAAACCAGTTAATTAAAGGCTTAAAACTGACGCGTTCCGTTCATTTACATGCAAGGTCAACGGAATTCGACTCAAGAAAAAGCAAGGTCAACGGAATGAGAATCTATCTTGGATCAGCATTCCATTTTTCTTTCTCTCCCAATTTCAGTCAGCATGCATTTTAGTAACTGATGTGCTGCTATACAGATGTTTAGTTTAGGATTATCTCCCAGAACCCCTGACACACCTGCATTATGTTATTGCTGGCTGGCTGCCACCGGAAGAACACGTACCCAGGCCGCAGTCAATCCTCTCCACTGCTAGCTAGCCGTGATTAATAACAAGTTGACAAATGACACTGCACGAACGGGGGTGAATCCTTAAGATACCATCGTACCGTACGTTTCACTGCGCCCACCCAAGCATGCATACCCTTCCCTCCCCTCAAGCTATCTACAACACTACCCAAGCATAAAATAGATCTCCAACCAAATATCTATAGTCTCCAATAGCTGGAAGAAACATTTTAGATACTAGAAAGGGTATAATCTAAATTTGAATATTTTTAAGATATATTTTAAAAAAAGATTTTTAAGTCTTGTTATTAGAGAAGATAAAAAATATTTAACTTTTATACATAACTATCTAAAAAAAACCATGTTGACTTGTCTTATTAAGGGAATCGGCCGTTCGAATATTATGTTTTGACCGTCACAAAATCTTATTTGACTTTTGGGATTGACCATTCGTCTTATTTAAAAATTTTATATAAATTATAAAATAAATAAATTATTATCAAAATATCTCTAATGATAAAACAAGTCATAACAAGATACATGATATTTATATAAATTTTTTAAATAAGACGAATGGTCAAATGCAAAGTTGTTTAAAAGTCAAAGAAAGTAAGTTATTTTTGTGACGGAGGGTAAATTATTTCAATGACGAATAAAGTAAATCATTCGACTTATCTTAATAACCTGAATAACCGATTATATTTTAGATCGCGCTGGTTGGAGACAGTAATCTCACACCCGTCTCCTCCCTATGCAGGCCAGGCTCCTGCTATATATATAACGACATCCCTTTGCGCCCAACAACACAAAGCCACCACTCCACAGCTTGCTTGGCGAGCTTGACCCAGACGACCTCCAGTTCCCCCACACTTGTGCTACTACCAGCTCCTGCAGGCTGCAGCACACACTAAACTAGCATAGCACGCACCAGTGTACGTTTTTCAGTTGGTGTTTGATGCGGCACGTACGTGTTGACATGTACAACCCGGAGCATCAGACGCCGGCGCAGGCCCATCAGCAGCAGCTCATGGCGCCGCCGCGGATGTCCTTCTCCAGCGACTTCGCGCTGGAGCCGCCGCCGCCGCCGAGGCCGCCGGGCCGCGCGGACGCGGACTTCGAGTTCTCGCCGGTGGGCAGCCGCCCGATGATTGCCGCGGACCAGCTCTTCTCCAAGGGCCGCATCCTGCCGCTGCGGGAGGCGGTGGCGGCGCGGCCCACGATGACGCTGCGCGACGAGCTGATGCAGCGCGCGCCGGACGCCCACGACGACCGCGGCCGCCGCGGCGGGACGCGGTGGAAGGAGCTGCTGGGGCTCAAGAGGGCGCCGCACAGGAAGGGCGGCGCCGGAGCTGCCGCGTCCGCCGCTGACGCTCACGTGGTAATAATAATAACGCGCTGACTGGCATTTTTGTATTGGTTTTGACTTGCACAATGGGATCTTCCTTTCATTTCGAGGCGATTTGCTCCTTCCACGGACAGATACAGTGCTTGTCGACCTGGCACGCACATCTTTTATCTTTTTTTTTTTTTTCCCCCTTCAACTGACAGCATGTGTATACTCTTCGCAGGATCTTGGAGATGAGCATGGAGAATGAAGCCACAAATGACAAAGTAATTACTTAGGCAGGAGAGTGAAGCCACAAATGACGACCGTCACTTTGCATTTGGCACGAAACTGGAGCATGACAAAGTAATTACTTAGGCAAAAGTATTTGGTCTTGCATCAGAGTTGTAGCATTGATCTTTCACAGTTCACCGTCTAACTTCTGGTATCTGGCACTGGTTGGGGCCTTGGGGGAGCAAGAAAATCTAAGGCCATCATTTTCCGTTCGCCAAATTGGCAGTGTTCCGTCCTTTTTTTTTCTCCTTTTTGGGACATTGAGATTGTTTTCACGTAACTGCATCGTCTTATTTTCCCTCATTTGATATTGGAGGGTCAACTGATCGTATTTTTTTTCCTCGCCAGCTGTAGTTGGTAGGATTAGTAGTTTCGTTGGAGCTTCTCTCTCAACCTGTACAAATGGGATGCCTGTACCTTTTGGATTCAGAAAAAAAAAGTGATGGAAAATGGGTTTCGTGATCCATTCTAACTGTTTAGTCTACTCGTTATGGAATTGTGCTTGATGCTGCTACTACTACTACAAACAAGTATTAACACGTACTCCCTCTATATAGGAATTAGATGTCGTTTTGGACAAGGTTTGGGTCAAACATTAAGAACATAAACCATGAATAATTTTTAAGTTGTTGAGTTTGAAAATACAAAAATTATATGAATAGATTTATCTTGAAAAATACTTTCATAAAAGTATAAATATATTACTTTGTGATGAGTATTTTTATAACAATATAAAGTCAAAGTGTAACTTTGGAGACCGTGTCACTGTCCTAAACGACATCTAATTTCTATACGGAGGGAGTATGTCCAGCTTGTTGTGTGGCGGTTATCTGGACCAATCCTTGCAAACGATGATGGGCTAGCTATCTATGTTGAATCTCATTGTGCTTGGCTCAACCTTATCTCAAATACATAAAATTCAAAAACTCTAATAAATGCAGGAGCAATAAATGATAATTACTACCATACGGGTAATTGACTAGATATTAATTCGGCTGAAATGAGTGGCCGCTACTACAAAAAATAGTTTTCTTGGACATCATTTTTATCGCTGGTTTTATTAAAACCGTTGGTGATAATATATCACTACCGGCTAAGAACAAAACTTATGGTAGAAACAGTTTTCACAGCTAGTAATTTGAAACAATCATGTCCTAGACAGTCATTTGATCATGTTCACCAATAGGTTGAGAGAGAGGAGTTAGTGATGAAACCACTCGAACCTGGCCTCCGTGTCCGGTCATGTGTTACTCTCCCACTGTTTATCAAACTGTGTGTCTCGCTTGTGTTTTGTTGGGGTGGATGACAGATGGGGTAGCACATGGGATGAAGGTGCACGGCCTCGACGGCTAGAGTTGGAGGGTCATGGCAGACAGGGCAGCCAAGGCTAAGGTGGCAGTAGATTGAGGGGCCATTGTTGAGGCGGCGGTGGATGAGGTTGCGGTGGATGGAGCGAGGTAGCAGTGTGGAAAAAGGATGACATGTGGGTCTCACTTGATGGATGTCTAAATGCATCTTAAACAGTATTGTATTTTGTTGTCCATACCCCTCCATCCAAATACATAGCAATACGTCATCATCCCACAGCTAAATGTAGAGATGAAATGGCCATCCCATCTCAGAAAACTGAAATTTATTTGTTTGGTTCCTTGGTGTCCCAAACCAAATGGAACCAAATACGTCCCTAGTCCATAGCGAGACCACAGCAGAAACCAGAAATGGTCACCATCTGGGCTGAAATGTGGTGCTCCGAACCAGTACGGCCTGCAGGTGGAAGAAGCTTTCAATTCATTACGGTGATGATTGTTGCCAACCACACTTTTATATTGCTTTTTTTTGTCATCTGACTCTGTGTCTCGTTAAAAACAAAAGAAGGTTTGGTACCAGCAAGACGCCCTTTGCTTTGACCTGCCAACAGGGCTTCTATCTATCTCGCAAAGAAAAGGGTATTTTTGGTCCCATAGGTTTGCGGCATGTTTGAATACACCTAACTATAACTAAAGTTTAGCTATTAAAATTTTAAAATAAGACTTTAACTAGCTAAAAGTTTGTCAGCTAAAACTTTAGCTAGGATGTTTAGGATAATCTATCTAATGGATTTAGCTAAAGTTTAGGTAGCTTTAGCTAGATGGAAATAGCTAAACTTTAATTAGCTAGTCTTTTAATTAGATTGTTTGATATCTAAAGCTAAAGTTTAGTTGATTTATTCAAACAGACCCTATATTTCAGATTTTCTTTCTAAGAAATCACGTCTGATGGAAATGATATGATGGATGCCTCTCTTTTGCATAAAAAGTTTTAAACCTGCCATACAGAACATTTAGTCAGAATGCAGTTGAATTCAACTATTATCAGTGCAAAATTCAAATCTCAAAGGAGCCCACACGTCCCCGGCGCCCGCGCAGCACAGATAATTAGGGCCTTGCAATTTACAAAGAACACAAATTCGCTTGAAATTTGCATTTGAATCAGTTTTTCTCTCTCCTTTCAGGTTATGCATTCATGGAAACTTATATAATATACACGTTACCGAATTAATTACCGAGATGTACAAACGCTCGAACCATTAAACTCGTCACGGCCACGTACAATTACATTTGCTCGTGACGTACGGATTACAGCGCACTGTGAAGTGTCACGCACGCAAAGACGCGCACCACCACCGCCTCAACATTTACGCTGCTGCTGCTGCTGCTGCCTGTCGCCGGCGGCGGCGACGGAGTTCTTGCAGTGCGCGATGGCGGCCTGGATAGCGCTCTGCAGCTCCTCCATCGTGCTCACCTCCGACGACATCGACGCCTTGGTCACCGGCACCGCCTCTCCGCCGGTGAAGTGCAGGTGCCCGCTGGTGGCGGGCGACCGCAGCGACGACGCGGGCGCCGACGACAGCCGCCCCGCCTGGTGCCGCTTGACGACGACTGGCCGGCGGCGTTGCCCGCGGAGTGGCGCGCGGAGGTGAACGTGTGCGACCGCCCGTCCCGCCGCCACCGCCCGTCCACGTCCCGGCTGCTGCTACTGGCGGAGTAGGACGACGACGACGACGACGACGACGTGAAGAGCTGCTCCAGCATCGCCACGTACTTCCGCACCGCCAGGACTATCTCCAGGCCTCGACGCCGCCTCCTCCCGCCGCCGTTGGTTTGCTGCTTCCTGCTGCTGCCATTCTTCTCCCTGCGCATGCTGCCCGTTTCGCCGGCACTGCTCTCGCTTCTTGTCGAGGCGCCGACAACGCTGGAGACGAGGAGCGAGAGCTTCTGCTTGGCCGCCTTGCCGACGTTCCCGCCCTCGTCGTCGTCGTTGCTCGTCGCGCTCCGGTGGTGGAGCTGGCTGTGGTCCGTCGTCTTCACTGACGATGAACGGGAGCTGCCGAGGTCGCTGAAAACGCGGCCGAGGCGGTGGGACATGGCGTCGGTGCGCTCGCGTGTGCGTGGCCCGCCGCCGTGGCGGAGAACGTCGTCGTCGTCTTCACCGCCGCCCCCGTCGGTGGTGTGGCACAGTGACAGAGCTACGACGAGTGGAAGCCGTGGGGGAGGCAGCGGAGACAGAGAGGTGCTCACTGGCGGGAGAGCGATCCAGGCACGAAGCTGTGTAATTATTGGCTTGCAATTGCATTGGATGCCGACGGCGGTGGTGGCCATGGCTTTCAGGGATGAAGGGCTCGTGTGACTGCACGTGTTTGCATGCAGCTGGTGTGCACGGTGAGCCAGTCGATCGATCCTGGTTGCTTGTTCAGTGAGTGTGAGGCAGGGAGGAGGCATGGCGATTAGCGAGTTCGTTGTTTGGTTGCACTAATTCATCTACAAAGTGATCGATGGGAACAAGATGAGAGTTTTTGTTACCGCTGTTAATTATATTAGGACGTCGTCGTTTGTGGTTTTTGCATGTTTAATTTGACAGGATGCAGCATGCCAGCCAGCAGCTCAGGGAGATGATGCTGACGTCGACGACAGTGTAAACGTATTAAGCGCCTCAACGATAGTGACGTCGTGTACAGTTTTTTTGGCCATCAGTGGCACAAGTTGCAGGATAACCTGACACGACGACAGCAGGAGATGCGGGCCTCCGTGTTTGTGAGGCACACGAACGGCCTCGTTTTGCAATTGCAACCGGACACGATATATATCCATAGCTAAGGGCTGTAGTAGCTTGGACAAACGTTCTGACAACATTATTCCACAACATGCCATTGCTAGCGCCATTACTGTATTGTGTTTTAACACGTGTGCGAGAAGACGAGAAATGAAGCAGCTTATACAAGGATTTCATTTTTCATAATAAAGAAACCAAAATACAGTACAGTGACGACATTGTACAAGTGGTTCATGGGGGAATTTCCTCAAAATAGCCGTGTTCACACTTCAGCAGTGTAGCCTAGATGTAAGGTTCCCGTCTGATCGTCCAAACCGACAAGCATTTCAATCATGCTTCCCATTCAAGACACTTCCAAGGCTTCAGGGGGATCAAATGCTTATCCACTAAAAGTTATAATATAGATATTCACACTTGTATATATCCATTTCTAAAGTCGATACTAAATGGAAGTATTTGAATTCATATTTCATTATTTTTTCTCTATTTGATTCTGTGCTTCCATATTCGTATCCGACAAAATCTGGTATGTGAAATTTATCTGTATCTGTGAAGAACAAGATATAATTAATCTATTTAAAAGTTTTCTCTCCGTGACTAGTGAGTAGTTATCTAATTTTAATATTACTAATGATGCATGGAAACTATTTAATAATATATCTATAAATATTTTTAATAGTAATTTAAT